>RJWT010029774.1:0-14833 GCA_004365215.1 Cuniculus paca | reverse complement strand
GCCTCCCCCTCCTCTCCTTTTCTTCCCCCTCCCCCCCCCCTCTCCTCTACGTCCTTTCCCTCCTCTTCTTTTCTTTCTCTTAGCTCTTTCTCTTTTTCTCCTTCTTCTCTCCGTCCTTTCCTCGTCTCCCTTTTTTCCTCCTCTCTCCTCCTTTCTTTTCCTTTTCTTCTGCCCTTCCTTCTTCCTCCTTCTCTTTCTCCTTCTCTTTCTCCTCTTCCTTCCTAAATTCAGAAGCATTCGGTCTTCATCCTACGAAGTTAGAACCTGAAAACACACTGCAGGAGAACCAGAGACGGCCCGGCCCGGCCCCTGGGAGTGCAGGGAAGCCGGCAGGCGTCTCCTCCGCCCAGCTGCCACAGAGGTGGCTCGCTCCGGCCTTTTCTTGTGTTTCTGAGATCTGCCAGCAGGGCAAGGCCTTGGTAGAACTTTGATGCTCCGGTCCCCTCCCCTGGGTTGGTGTCGCCAAGCTTGTGTGGCTGGAGAGGGAGTAGGGAACCCCGCTGAGTGGAGTCGGGGTGGGGCCCAGAAGGTCCAGGCGGAGAGAGATTTGGGGACCCCAGAGCCCTGGTGTGCGGTGGGCAGGTGCTCTCCCTGGGCAGCAGGCCCAAGCCCGAAGTGCGTGTCGGTTCCTTTCAGGCGAGAGTCCTGGCCGCTTCTCTTCCTCCTGTTCAGCGGGGACATTAGCCCCTCTAAGGAGAGTAAGGAGGGTGCTGCACCGAGTACTGAGTGAGACCGGTAGACAGGTGGTCCCATGGCCTGGATGCATTGGGGGCACTTGGGCCTACGGAAGGACATGGATTTGTTTTTCTGCAGAACTTCTCAGAGCCTTGAGAAACTGTCGGTGAGCACTGCGAGGCTCTGAGGCTGGGGAGGGGAGACCGGCTTGGGTCCTTGCTTTTTTTTTTTTTTTTTATAATAATAGAAATTAAAGCACAAATTTACAAGGGGGAAAAAGTTTTAAAGTTTTGAGCCAGTGAGAAGGAAGATAGGAAAGGACTCCACTGTGGCACTGTGACACCGGGGTTCTGGCTGGGCCACCCACAGACATGGTGTTTCATTCCCAGTGCAATCCGTGTGGCTGGGGGATGCTTGTGTGCCCAGGTGGTCAAAGTTTAGGATGCAGCCGCTTCAGGACAGTGGCTGGAGACTTCTCACCCATAGTCGAATGTCCCTGGAAGTCGCCCATCCTGGTGTCTGCAGTCTTGAAGGGGGTGAGATTATATAAATCTGGGGCTAATCAAGCTTGTTTTGCCAATCTTGAGACAGATACTCTCTGCATGAGTCACATATATGTGGAGCTGAGAAAAGATTGGACCCAAATTTTACAGCGTGTTAACAGGGATATTTGTACCAGTGTTTTCATTACAAAAATAAAAATCAAACTTTGTTTTGCTTTTAGTATCCTATGGGGCATCTGTGGGCCCAATAAAGGGTTAAGGTTCATAATCAAAAATAGCTTTTAAATCCCTGGTTGTCCAGGAGAAAACACAAATCATGTTTTCAAGGGCAGTAGGTCAGGAGCCAGGAATCTGGCTGTTTTCCATCCCTGAAATGATCCCTGGCTGAGTTATTGTGTTTACCTGCTTCAGAGAGAACTCAGTCAATGTATATTCCTTAGGTGGCTGTCTCTACTTAGTTTGAGACCATAAGGTTTTTTCAGCCCCTCACCCATCGTCTGAATTGGGCCCTGGACCTTACCAGCACATTTATAGGATGTTGTATTCACGAGCTAAAGTTGGAAACCACAAGCTCGTGTGGATCTTATTTATCTATAGTTAATGATTAAGGAAAAAGAAAAATCACATCTTTCTTTGCTTTTCAAAGCAAAGCCCCCTCCCCAGCCACCTATTTCCAGCCTGCTAACAGCTGACTTTCTGCCTAACATTACGATCGTGTCAGCAACAACACAATTTGTTTTTATATGCTACACAACTTGCCTGTACAGAACTTGGAGGCCCTCATGGTGAATTCCTTGGCTGTCTATGCAGTCCGGGTGCAGGAGGAGCTGGGCCAGCTCAGGGCTGGAAGCCTCCCAGATCTGCCACTCTGGTTCCACCGCCTCACTTGAGCCTTGGGCAGATTGCTTGGTGTCCCTGAACTTTAATCCTCACAGCCAGAAAACAAAAACACAAAAATAACTGCTTCTGGGAACTGCTCTGAGTTTCAAGCTTAATGCCTAGCAGAGAGAAATTGAAGGCAAAAGAGTTGTTTTCTTTGCAAATACAATGGTTAAGGCTGTTAGATTCTCTCTGTGGCCTTTTCTTTTCAGACAAAATTTAACTTGCTCCTCCCCATGGGTCTCCTGAATGAAGAGCAAAATCTCTGCTTCAAGCCCCACCCCTGCCCTCAGCCAAGCCAGGATCCCTAGGCAGTGGACGGAGGAGCAGAACTGGGCAGATCCAAGTCTGGATCCTGATTCTTTGTGCCAGCTCAGTAGCTGGCTTGCACTGCCTGGACCCTGTAAAATAAAGGGACTGAAATGGTCCCAGTAAGTTGCTTTCGTAAAAGGAAAAAAATCTTGTATGTCTAGTTCTAGCATGTGAACATGCGCAGTTAATGCTCACTCAGATTTTATTATTATTACTATTAATAATAATCATTTCCACCTCTGCTACCCTGGGGAAAGGAACATAGCATATTGCTTCTCCCAACTGTATCAGTTTTGAGTCATCCCCAGCTCCTACCCCAAGGGCAGGAGGTCCCCCCCACCCCAGTGCTGCCCAGTGAGAAGTGCAGTATTGTGATTCCCTAGCTCTGGTGAAATGGGATTCAATAATTTGAACATTTGTGAAGAGCTTGAGAGCAGTGTGGGTCATACAGCACGATTCTGAGTTTATTCATAAAGTAAAAATGCTATCTTAGTTTGCTAGGACTGCCATAAAAAAACACCACGGTCAGTGGAAACAGAAAACAATCCTTCTTGGCCTTTTAGCTAGGATCAAGTACAGATAGGAACAGAAAGAAAGGCAAGTCTGACTGGCTTATTCCTTGTTTCTAAATTATTAATTCCCAAGTAAAAATTATACACATTTATGTTCTGCAACATGATGTTTTAGTATATACACACATGTACACACACACACATACATATAGAATGGCTAAGTCTCACCATATTTTACGGTAAGAACACTGAAAATCTACTCTTAGCAATTTTTAAGTGTATAATATGTCGTTGCTGTGATCACCATAATGTACATCTAATGAACTTACCCTCCTGTCTAACTGAAATTTTGAATCCTTGACCAGTATCTCCCTAGATTCCCCCCACTCTGCCCTGCTTCTGGTAACCACAATTTTACTTTGTTTTTGAGTCTGATTTTTTTGTTTATTCCACATATAAGTGAGAGCATGCAGTAGTGTGGTTTTTGGAGGTGTTTGTTTGATTTTTGAGACAGGGTCTTGCTATGTAGTTTAGTCTGGCCTCAAACTCTGTGTGGACCAAGGTGGCCTCGACCTTGCATTGATCTTCCTGCTTCAGCCTCCCAAGTCCTGAGATTACAGGTGTGCGCCTTCATGCCCAACTGGTAGTTGTATTTTTATGCCTAGCTTATTTCACTTAGTGTAATGTCCATCTGTGTTGTCACAAATGACAGACTTTCCTTCTTTTTAAGGTTGAAGAGTATTCATGTTTTGTTTTTTAATCCAATCCTTCGATGCACCCATGGGTTGATTCTGTATCTTGGCTATTGTAAATAATGTTGCAATGGACATGGGAATGAGAGTGTCTGTTTGATTTCATTTCCTTTAGATATATGCCCAGTAGTAGCATTGCTGAATCATGTAAACAGTTCTGTTTATCTTTTCTTTTTTTTTTTTTTTTTGAAGAACCTCCATCCTGTTTTCCACAATGACTGTACTACATTCTCACCAAATTACATCTGGGTTCCATTTTCTGCACATCTTTGTCAACATTTGTCTTTTGTCTTTTTGATGATAACCATTCTGACAGGTGTGAGGTGAAATCTCATTTTGGTTCTGATTTGCATTTCTCTCAAGATTAGTGATTTGGGCCATTTTTCATGTATCTGTCAGCCACTTGTATGTCTTATTTTGAGAAATGTCTATTCCGATCCTTTGCCTATTTTTTTTTTCTTTTTTGGGGAAGTGGGCAGAGTTTTGCTATGTACCCCAGGCTAGCCTCCAGCTCACAGCAGTCCTCCTGCCTCAGCCTCCCAAGTGCTGGAAGTACAGGAATATACCATCACACCTGGTCTTTTGCCTGGTTTGAAACAGGTTGTTTTATTACTGTTGAATTGTTTGAATTCCTTATATATTTTGGATGTTACCCCCTGTATCACTTGAAACAAAATACCTGACACTCAAAATTTAAAGGAGTTTTGGCCAATGGTTTCAGGGGTTCAGTCCATGGTTATTTGGCTCCAAGTCAGAAAATCATAGTGGAAGAGTGTGGTAGAATGACGTTGCTCACTTTGTGGTGGTAGGAAGCAGAGAGAGGAGGAAAGAGTTAGAGATATACCCGCCAAAGGCACACACTTTTGACCTACCTCCTCAAAGTAGGTCCTACCTCCCAACAACACATTCTGCTATAAACTCATCAAGACATTAATTCACTGATGAGTGTAGCAATAGCACTCTTACGATTTAATCACTTTGCGAAAGCACCCCACCTTAGATGTTGGGGGAAATTTTAAATCTAAGCCATAACAGCCCTGAATTAGCTGTATGGTTTGCAAATGTATTCTCCTATTCTGTAGTTTATCTGCATTCTGATTATTGTTTCCTTTATTGTGCAAAAGCTTTTTAATTTGATGTAATCTTATTTGTCTAGTTTTGCTTTTGTTGTCTTGCTTTCAGCTTCATACTCCCCCAAAATATCGTTGCTCAGACCAGTGTCATGGAGCTTTCCCCTTATGTTTTCATCTAGTGGTTTATGGTTTCAGGTCTTATGTTTAAGGCTAATCTATTTTGAGTTGATTTTTGTATACGATGTGAGATCGGGGATTTATTGCATCCTGCATGTGATATCTAGTGTTCCCACCACCATTTGTTGAACAAACTGTCCTTTTCCCATTGTGTATTCTTGTTGTCTTTGTTGAAGAGCAATTATCCATAAATGTGTGGATTTATTTCTGGTCCCTCTATTCTGTCTCATTGGACTCTGTGATTGTTTTATGTCAATATCATGCTGTTTTTATTATAAGAGCTTTGAAGTAGACTTTGAATTCAGGCAACACAATGCTTCTAGCTCTGTTCTTTTTGCTCAAGATTGCTTTGGCTGTTTAGAGGTTTTTGTGGCTCCAAATGACTTTTAAGATTACTTTTTCTGTTTCTGTGGAAAATGTTACTGGATTTTCAACAGAGATTGCATTGAATTTATAGATTGCTCTGAGTAGTATGGACATTTTAAAAATATTGATTCTTCCAATCCATGAACATGGGATATCTTTCCATTTATTTGTGTCACCTTAAGTGCCTTTCATCAGTACCTTACTTTTCAATATACAGATCTTTCATCTTGGTTGAATTTATTCCTGAGGATTTTTTAAAATTCTTTTTAATTTTATGTTCTAACTCAGAGTCTAGTCAAAAGACAGCCCTCTCACTATGCAATAATATAGCACTAAAACATTTCTAGGATACCTGGAACTTGATATGTATTGTGCTAGGTGGTGAGTATATAAAAATGAAAGAAAAGAAATTTCCTCCCTCAAGGAGTTTACAGTTTGAGGTAACAGATACATGAATGATAAACTCTAATACCAAGGACTAAGTAATGAAAAGACATAAAAATGAAAGAGAATTTAAACCAGGACCTGAATGGTGAGTAGAACTTAACTACGTTAGGAAGTGGAAAGGTCATCTCAGGCATAGGGACAGTATGAAGACAAAAGGAAATGAAGAGGAGAGAACATGACCGATGGTTTGAGATCATGCATAGTGAACAAAGGGCAGAGGAATATAGACTGATGTCATTGGCCAAGTCCATGTTAGAGTCCACGTTTTCTTGAATAGTATATCTGCTTTCTCACCTGAGAACATTTGTCGCTGGACTCCCCTCCCCCTTTTTTGGTGGTACTGGGGTTTGAACCCAAAGCCTTGTGCATATTAGACAAGTGCTGTACCACTGAGATACATCCCCATCCCCAGTGTCTCTCCCCACCCTGTGTTGTTTTGGGGATAAGGTCTTGCTGAGTTGTCCAGAGTGACTTTAAACTTGCAACTCACCTGTTTCAGCCTCCCGAGTAGCTGGGATTTAAAGCTGTGTGCCATCTTGCCAGCTTCTTTCCCCAATTTTATTCTTCCCTCCAATACCACCTTCTCTTTTAGAAATAACAGTGGGGTTATTATTTATGCCTGGGTCTTACTACTCAACAAAATTGTGCATTTCTTGAGGTTAGGGATGATATCATTAGTCATTTATCATCCTCAACACAACTTAGAATACTTTGCGTAAGTACTTTGTCCCTCTGAGTGACATCAAATTGGGACCTCCTGCATGATCTAACTCCCTTCCCACCACTGTCAGGCACCCATTTGGAGGCCCAGGGGCACCTGGACTGGATAACGGTGCACAGAAGTGCAGGGCGGTCATTCATGGAATCTGTGCATGGTCCTGAGCTGGACAGGATCAAACAGGCCTAAAACCTTGTCTTAGCCTCCACACTTTGGGCTGCAAGTGGGAAAGCTTCTATTAATAACAAGAGGAACGTAACCTTCCTTTAAGGTTACACCTTTGTTTTAGAACTGCAGGAGGTTCGCTGTGAAAATTGAGCATTCAAATTCGAACAGTCCCTTTGCACATGTGTGGAAGACAGCCAGTGTAATCTGGAAGTCCGTCATCGGTCACACCTGTGAGGTGGCTGTTTCCTCAGCCAATCTTACATATACTGAGCATCTTGTGGCACTGATTTTGTGCTTAGAGATTCATAGTTTTCACAAATACATGCCTTAGGGGTCATACAACACGTGTTAATTTTGTACATTCATGAAAAGAAATCCTCACTTTCTAGGTGATGTAAAAGATTTTCACTGGGTAATTTCAACTCAGATTGTCACCTTCCTTGCCCATCTTCCATCCCCCTGCTTAACTGGCATATGTAAAGTTGGAGAAATGCACCCAGATCATAACATGCGCCCCTTGTCACTCCACTGAGCCTTGCTCACGCCTTCCTTGTGTGGATCTGCTGTATGAGCCCCTCCTCTGCATGATTGTGGTAGAAAAAGAGGTAAGATTCTAACTCTGACCCACGGGAGCTGCAGTGTAGGAGATGGCTGTGTGAATACGTAGGAGCTTTGGGGAAATCGAGGCACAGAAGCCAGGATGGTGCAGCGGGGAGGCTGGCAGGGGGTTGGCAATTAAGGAATGTTCCTAAGAGGACATCTAAACTTAATGGCTTTGAAAGACAGTGGCTCTGAGGTGGGAGGAGGAAAGAGTGTTTCAGTGAAGGGAAAGCAGGTACGAAGGCGTGAAGATGACAAACTGTGCGTGTGTCAGCTTGAGTTTCTTACATGAGGAGCAGGACTTTGTTCTGTAATCCTGTGTTTCTCTGACTGTGGCCCCTAAACCACAGGCATCACAGTGTCTTAGGGTGCCTGGTGAAAACAGAAACTCCTGAATCGCAAACTGCATCTCCAGAATAGGACGATCTGCAGAGAACAGGGGATCCGTATTCTGCAGGCTCCAGGGATTCTGTGTACATGACGTTGACTGTCACAGCTGTGTAGGTGGTGACAGGCTTTGAACCGTGATGCTTGTGCTTTAGTGACTCGCTGGAATTTCGTTTTCTGGAGAACCTGGGGGCAGTGTATGGAGATCGGCTGGAAGTGTTTTCTGGGCAGCGAGGAGACTATGTCGAGAGCTCCAGGATTAGGGATGAGGAGATGGAATAGAGCCAACAGCTGATTGTAAAATGCGCAGAAGGCGAGTGTTGGAACTCGGTGATTTGTTTCAGTGCCCCTGTATTTTTGGGCTGTGAGGCTTTAGAGTGAGCAGCTAATACTATGGACCCTGATAGGCGACTGCCCTGGGTTCCTGCCCAGGTTAACTAACCGCTCAGAGCCTCCAGATCTTTGACAAAGTGGCAGTAAAGAACCTATCTCATTGGATCGGTATGAGGATTAGATGAGTTTATACATAGAAGAGTTTAGAACAGCGCCTGGTGCTGAATAATATTACACATTTTAGAGAAGCAAAGCAGATAGTACCAGTTAGCGTAGTATAGTATTCAGTCATAGTATAGAAGTAATAGTCAACATAACTGGTTAAAAATGTATTAATGAACTCAAAAGCCCAGCAACCTCAATGTAAATTCCAGACTGCCATATATTAGTCATATGACTTTGGGAAAATTATCTAGCCTCTCTGTGCCTCAGTTTCTTCATCCATGAAATGGGAGTGGCACGAATGCGTGCCTGGTATGGTTGGGATTGAAATAATGCATGTAAAGGCTTTGAACAGTGCAGGCACATAGCAAGGACTTGATCAGCATTGGCTGCTGTAGCTCGGGGTTAGAATGCTTGTCTAGTGTGTGAGATCCCCAGCACTGCAGGAAGAAAACACAATTCCCTGTTGTTATTATTACCATTATCAACCACAATCAGGAAAGTAAGAGGAAGAGCTGTTTGAGTCATCCAGGTAGGCAGTGCGAAATGTGGGTTGGAGCATAGCAAAGAAGTCGAGGCAAGAGAGGTCAGTCTGGAAGTGAAAAGGACAGAGAAAATGCTTTAAGTCATGAGCATCAGTGTAATGTCAAAGGAGGGAGTCCTAGTTGGGGGAAGAAAAGATGGGAATGGAAGCAGGAGGAGCAAGCAGGTGTGTCTGAGCCAGGCTTCGGACTTAAAATCCTTAGTACCAAGGATTTCTGCGTCATCTTCTTAAAACCCTTAGAAGCTCTAATATTCTCTCAGTTCCTGATGCACCTGAGTATAACACACCTACTACACAAAATAACGTGATATTTGGCCCAGCTCACCCTGGCTCATTCAATAGCTTCGTTTTGGTGACTTGAAATCAGCCACAGTGGGAGCATTTACACTATGGAAAAGGGCGAATGCTACATCAGAGCTGCCTCCTCCGAC
This sequence comes from Cuniculus paca, assembly GCA_004365215.1. Taxonomy (NCBI): domain Eukaryota; kingdom Metazoa; phylum Chordata; class Mammalia; order Rodentia; family Cuniculidae; genus Cuniculus; species Cuniculus paca. The sequence goes on along the minus strand of RJWT010029774.1, from coordinate 5,794 downwards.
TTCCCAGCCAGCCCCTACCACCACAGAGGAAATGAAGGCCAAAGCAAGTGAAACCTAAGCCCTTTGAATGCCCTTTAAATACTGTGGTTTTCCAAAGTTGAGCTCTGATTCTGCCCATGCCTAAAACAGAACTGCAAGTGAGTTCCTGTGTCCCTCTAGTACAGTTCCAAATAGGTTTAGGAAAGTCGCATGGAGCCTCTGTTGAAACACAGGGATTATTTTTCCCTCACTGCTACGTTTGCTGACTGGAAGCCATGCACTGGTTTCATCAGCTACTAAAGAAAGTCACTGAACAAAGGGAAGCTGGAAGATATGTGAGAACGTGAGAGAATTACAACTGGATTGTTTCAGGTTATGTAATTCATACACCATACCTCAGTGAATTGGTGAGAAGTCAGAAGAAACACTCATTTGCACTCTGGAACAGTGTCATTTTTAGAAATAGTTGTGTAAAATCACTTAGCATGAATTCGGAGGCTTTACAAAGAGATGTGACATTATTTCATGCCTTACTCCCTGCCACATGTCTGCAAATGACCCCTTTCATGCCTAAAATAAGTGAGAAGGGAGGTCAAGCTAACTTGACATCTGATGTCATTGTAGAAATCCTGTCCCTACTACTCAAGAATCTCATCTTTGGGAGCTGCTCTTGCATTTCAAGGGGACAAAGATTCAAACTGTTTTTACTAAGTATTAGGCACTGTGCTGTGTTAGTCAGTTTTTTGTTACTATAACAAACTCCCTGAGATATTAACTAAAAAAGTAGAAAGGTTTATTTTGCCTGTTTTGGAGGCTTCAGTCTGAATTCTCTCAGCCCATTGCTTTTGTGGCTGTAGTGAGGCAGAACATCATGGTGGGAGGCAGAGGCAGCTGTTACCTATGGCAGCCAGGAAGCACACAGGAAGAGGAAGAGGCCACGCTCCCAGTAGCCCACTGAAGGGCACACCCCAATGACCTAACCTCCTCCCATTAAGCTCCACCTCCTAAAAGTTCAGGAAGTGGGGATCCACCATTATGGGTTTTTGGGACATTCATAATCCTAGCTATCGTTCTGTATTATAGGGTAGAACAGTAAACAGGACAGATGTTGCTCCTCCCTTCAGGGAGCTTATAGTTGAGTGAGGGATATGGACAGTTAAAATACTGTGTGACAAGAGATGGAGTTTTCTGAAATTTTAAGAGAAAACATCATTCACATGAGCTCAAAGGGTAATTATCCTTACCTCCAAAACTTGGTATTTTGAAGTCTAATTAGAAAGAAGTAATGTGTATATTGAAATAAATATTATCTAAAGGGTCAGGAAAGCTGGGTTTTGTTCTTTTCTTTCTCACTATCTTTGTGATAATTCTAGTTTCAGCTTTCTCATTTATGAAACAGGAATGATAATATTTGTCCTGCTAGCTCACAGGATTATTACAGGGAACACATGAGCTAATATACACAAAAGCACTATAAATATTGTTGAACATTTCACTTTCCAAGATGTCACGTGGGCTGTAACTCACTGCCAGTCATTAATAACTCCCTCATGCACTCACTCATCTGCAAACATCTGTTAAGCTGCAGCTTTGTTAAAGATCCTGTGTTAGACCGTGTGCTTGGCTGAGTCATATCTTGTTCCATTGTCCTTTCAGAGTACCTTGCTTTATTTAGCAATGATTTTCATATTGTAGTGGGTAGTGAGAGAAGATCTGTATGTATTGATCCCCAAGTTCAATCTAAAGTTTTGCTCCACTTCTGTAATCCTCTCAGACAGGTGGTTGAAAGTGACCAGGAAGAATGCGGGTAAGAAGCTCTTAGCTTAAAAATTTATTTTGTGCTTAAGATAGTTGAACATTTAGGAAAAAAAAACCAATTTTGTCTTGTGGAATTATTCCCAAGTTGTTTACAATTACTTTAAAAATTCATGCTCTTCATTTTATTGACTAAAAGGTAACCATCAAATGGAATCATTTCTATAAAAGTAGACAGGTAAAGACTTTACAGCTCTGTGTACATTTGGTGTTAACATTTAAAGTCATTATGAAAGAAGTAGTTTTCATTTAAATTTTAAATACCTTAGAGACAAAATGGAGCCTTTTTTAATAGACCAAATAGAATTTTTACTCAAAAGCTGAAAGAGCAAAGCATGATCCCAAAGAATTTCTAACTTCTGGAACATCAATTTTTATTTTCATTGCGAGACACTTACAAACACCCAGCTGTCTAAACAATATGCAGTACTTCTGCATCAGTGTTCAGCATAGAAACCTGTGTAATTCAAAGATAGTTAAGATAGCAAAGATAGTTGGTATGAGTTGTGCCTCCAGAATAGGCCAGTGGTGTCCTTTGATCTTCACAAGTAACATTGTATCTTAGTCCAGACACCCCCAACTTAAAGGAGGAGAGGTTTATTTAGGCTCCCAGTTCCAGTCGCTCCAAGGCAGAACCAGCATGGTGGAAGGCCTAGCAGTGGAGAGCTGCTCTCCTCATGGCAGCCAGGAAGCAGCGAGAGATGGGAGGGGCCAGGGAGGGGAAAGCTCCCTTCCAGGCCACACCCCCAGGGGGCTGCCTCTGGCCGGGCCTCTCCCCCAACAGCGCGTTCAGCTGTGAACTCACAGCGGATGAACCCACCTACGAGCGCAGTCAGTGGCCATGACCCAGTCACCTTTCAAACAGGTGGCTTTAGGTGACGATTTAGATCTAAACTGTAGCAGACTGTTACTCTGACATGCTTTCAGAGTTTGTTTTGGTTTTTATTATCTTTTTTGTTTTGTTTAATGGTGAGCTGGACAGAGTGGTGCAGACCTGTCATCTTGGTACCCTGGGAGGCTGAGGCAAGAGGATCACAAGTTCTAGCCCAGCCTGGGCAACTTAGTAACTTAGCAAGACCCTGCCTTAAAATAAAAAATAAGAAAGGGCTGGGGATATAGCTCCGTGTCAAGGCCCTGGATTTAATCCCCAACATCAGGTGGTGCAGGGGTAAAATTGAAATGGCAGAGCCCACTTCATCTAGTCTCTTTTAAAAATATATCAGCAACGCCGGGCGTGGTGGCTCACGCCTGTAATCCCAGCACTCGGGAGGCTGAGACAGGTGGATCGTTGTGATTTCGAGACCAGCCTGGGCTACAAAGTGAGCTCAAGGCCAGCCTGAACGGCATAGTGAGACCCTGTCTCAAAAACAGGGCTGGGGATCTAGCTCAGCGGTCTAAGCGCCTGCCCAGCAAGCACAAGATCGTGAGTTCAATCCCTGGTGCCGCAAAAAAAAAAAAAAAAAAAAAAAAAAAAAAAAAAAAAAAAAAAAAAAAAAAAAAAAAAAAAATAATATATATATATATATATATATATATATATATATATATACAATGTTAGACTAATAGACATTCTTCCGGCTCTGTGATTTTATTTACAAGTGGGGCAGCAGATGCAAAGTGTATTTAACTTGAAACCAAGAGTGCGACCTGGGCCAGCATGTCACCCTCAAGCTCAGCAGCAACTGTGGAACCTCTCGCAGCTTTCCTTCGCAGCATAGCTCCGTTGCTCTGGTGACCAGGTAGTGGTGGTACGGAGCCCCTCGCGGGCCCTTCACGTGGACGTAGGACCGGTCTTCCATCTCTTGGTGCCGAATAGTGCTACCATGGAGTCCAACTGTCTTCCTCCCCAGTGCCATTGCTCCCCATTTCAGCCGATGCTTACCAATGTGTTTTTATTTCTGCAAGGCACCACAGAGTGTTAGTGGTTGTTGGGTTGCTTGCTTTGGGTTTTTTGCTCCTGTGTTTTACTATTCTTTCAGCACTACCTCCTTATTTGCAGAAGGAAAAGGTACCTTTTGGACGAGGCACCCCCTGACTTAAGTTCTATGAGCGTTCTGTGTTCTCTACTCCCTCCCTTCCCTTCAGTCTCTGAGCAAAATAAGCTTTATCCTTAGCAAAATGCAGATTAGAGGAAGGAGGGCTGTGGACAGCATTCGTCCCCTCTGGAGCAGGACACAAGGCAGTGTTCATCTGCCGTGCTGGAGTCTTCTCAGCCCCCTCCCCTGTGTCCAGTATTTCTTCTCCCCACGTTTGCCCTCTGAGCCATGGTGCATGTGGTTCACAGGAGCCAGAGCCACCGCAGCCGAGGCTGTCCCTACAGAGTCTCCTTTCTCCTTCCTGTCCTGGTAGGGAGGCTCTTACTTTTTAATTATGCTCCTTTGGTTGGTTCTCAGTTTCTCATCTTGCTTAATTCTATGCTTTTCTTTATTGTGTGTTTCGGTAAATTTTGTTCTGATTTTATTTACTAACTTAATTATTTTGGTTTTTTTTTTGGGGGGGGGGGGAGACAGGTTCTCACTATTAGTCCAGCCAGGCTGGCCTTGAACTCACAGCAGTTCTCCTGCCTCAGCCTCCCCAATTCTAGGGTTATAGGTGTGTGTCATCACACCCAATCAAGTTTTTATTCTTAGACGGACCCCCTACTCGCTTTTAAAAAAGTCCTTATAAGTGGAACATAGTAGAGTTGTTTTGCAGTACCTGTTGTCCAGCCTTTATTCAGACATCCAGAGAAATAACCAAAAATGAATACCACATTAACCACAAATAGATACCTCCTTAAAGAGCCGTTCATCCCTTCCCGTCTACTACCACATATGTACAGTGTTTTTGTTTTTGTTTTTTGGAGACAAAGTCTCATTATGTCACCTGGGCCGGCCTTTGTTTAACCCATAGGCTCAAGTGTTCCTCCTGCCTCAGCCTTCCGGTAAGGCTGGGATTACAGGCTCACCCCACCATGCCCAGCTCCAACACACTATTTTTAAAGCATATTCACTAGCGCTTCATGCATGTTGTAAAGTTTCTGTGTGGATCAAGTATAAAAAGATCCTGTGTTCTGATACACTTGAGAGAAAATGGCATGGTCTCCTCCCAGAGTGGAAGGTGCACTTCTGAGGATCTGGATCTCGTGTCTTGTCTCATGAGTGCATCTGAGACCCAGCCACAGTGAGGAAACCTGGCAGGCGTCATGACTTCACTACACTCCAGTGGGCTGGAAGGAACCATGCGGGGCCGGGGAGAACCGGGCTATCCAGGGTTGTTCTGCTCTGCCATTCTGCGGTTGACTTTGTTCACTCCCTCACCCATTTACCTTTCTGCACTGAGAAGCTATTTCAGGGAAGTTCATTCTCAGGTTCAACCTCAGCCACCTGCACTGTGGCCTTGGTACTGAAAAAAATTTAAAACTATAACCTACGGATTGCTTTTGAACAAAATTTACCCTGCTCAAAACCCGTTAATATTTATGCATTCCTATGAAAAATAAGTTATAAAAACAAAAACGGGTAGCTGCTAACCTGGACATGCTGTTGCTTTTCTTCCTTCTGCCTCCTCTTTCCCTTTAAAGATGAGAATGAAACTATTTCCTAGTGTTAATTTCCTTCTGTCCTTGTTACTTATTTAATCTAGAAAGCATCCTTTTGCAATTTTTAAAATATAATTCCATGAAGAATATGCAGCTGGTGAGATCCTGAGCCTTTGAAAAGTACACTTGAGTGAATCCAGCTTACGAAAATCAGCCAGGCTTTTACAACCTCTGTGACCTGAGCGTTCGTTAAAGGCTTTGAAGGTCAGGCACCCAGGTTTCCTCCGAGAGGTGCTGAGTAAGAGCTTGGGATTTTGGCAAAACTAAACTAAGGCCCCTCTCCTCTTGTATCTATGTGATTAGAGTATTAGTTTTTATTATTACATTTTTGTGGAATCTGAGTATATTTTAATCATGTTATGAAATCTTTGCAAAACCACTTTTACAAGCGAATGCCAAAATGTACTCAGATTGGCATTC
>RJWT010029773.1:0-14834 GCA_004365215.1 Cuniculus paca | reverse complement strand
GGGCAGCAGCAAAGAAACGCACCCACTCAGGTTCACAGGCCGTCTTCCCCGTCTGCTGGTCTGTTCCTGCTGGTCCCACAGCCTGTGGGCTGGTGGGGCTCGCGTTCAGGGCAGGTCTTCCCCATGCAGTTCAGTGACCCACATGCTGATCCTCTCTGAAAACACACCTGGACGTGTGCTTTACCAGTTTTCTAGGCATCTCCTCATCCAGTGAAGTCGACACCCAAAATGAACCGTCACACTCTCTCTACTGCCACTTGTAATCGGCCCCGGGTTTTGGAATTGTGGAACCCCGAGGCCTCAGACAACAAGTGGTTCTGCCCTTTCATAGACCAGAGGTGAGGCCCTACAAAGATGTGAGGCCCTACAAAGAAACAACTTGCTGTCAAGAATGAGTGCTTGAAGGAGAAGCTAAAGTTGAAAAGGAGGAGAGCCCCATAACCCCGAATTTATCCTCCCCTCAAGCTCACGCTTCCATCACATTGGCCACTGCACCACACAGCTCCCCAGATCAGGCCTTTTCTTGTTCTTCCTTTGGAGACTCAGGTCCCTTTTAAAAATCTTAAATTTTTAATTTAGAAGACTCATATAAATATCAACTGGAAACAAGAAACAAAAATTCAAGATGCATAAGAATGGTCTGATTTACGAAGTGCAGCACATCCTGATTCCTCAGATCTTACTCAATGATCCTTTGGGTGCGAGGAACAGAAAACCATTCCAGGTGGCCCAGGAAGAGGGAGATTTTTGGTGAGGAGCCCTCCCTCCTTCTGTCCTTTGTCACCAAGCATCTCTGGCTGTCTGCTTGTCCATATCATCGGCCCTCAGCAAGCCAGCATCTTCTGCCTGGCTCTTGGTTTCTGCTCCTGCAATGCCTCACCTGGCTCTAACAGAGCTTCTACCTCTGGCCCAGCCCAGGCAAGGTCTCCATCCCTGTGACACTGACGTTCATACTCCAGCATTTGCTGCCCACAGCAGCTCATAACCCATGTCCATGTCAACTGGTCAGCAACCACGGCATGCCTGTCATTATCACACACCTCCAGGAAGAGAGGTGGCGCGCTATACAGACTCAGAGACACTCAAAGACTTCCCCAAGAATACCAGATAATCACTTGACCATGGGAAGAGAGCACATATCAATCTTGAGTCAATCCCCAAAATGTCAAACAAAATTGACTTCAAGGAGGAAATGCCGCTCGTCTGCCAGGAAAAGCTCTGATAATTGACTCCACCAAACTGTAGACGGAAACACTGAACTTGAACCAAATGCCAATGGGTCAAGTCCCCATCTTGCACACATATTCAGTGTTAAAATTGTACAACCAGTGAGTTGTAACTGCTCTTCCTGCCAACAGAAACACTAAGAGATCGAGTGAAAGAACAGCAGCAGCAAGCTGTTCTTCGGTGGATTCTAGCAGACAGCAGACGCAGCCCGGTGGCCTGTGATTGGACTGCAGCCCACATCCACAGGTACCAGTGCCCTCCAGATCTTCAGGGTTGCCTTCATTTCAGGCCCCAACTTCATTATAAAGGGAACAGAAACCCAGATGTCCTTCTCATACTAATCGTAGAAAATGAAATCAGAAAACAATGTTTGAATAAAGGGAAATGTTGGGTTTTCCTCACTCAAGAATGAAATTGACTTTCCTTTGCTCACAGGTCTATGACAGTTGTCCTCTATTTCAGGGAGAGGGCTTGATTTGGGGTGTATCTTCTCCATCTTCTTACCTCTCAGCTCTGGACTAAAAACTCACAGACAGGAACCCATAGCACCCTTTCCTACCCCCAAGCAGTAAGGACGCCCAGCGCCTCCTGGAGATGAGGACAGGACAGCAAGAGTGGAGGGAAAAAGCAAATGGTCAGGGCTCATGTGTCTGGCAGAATAATGATCCTGAAAATTGTCTCCATCCAAATCCCTGGATGAAAGGGACTTTGCAAATAGGATTAAAGGTAAAGATTCTGAGAGAAGCGATGGTCTTCCGCCTCTCCCAATCTGATGATGAGTCCTTAAAAGTGAAGGACCTTTCCCACTGTTGGCAGTCAGAGGGAGAAGGGACTAAAGAACAGTCAGAGAGGTGGGAAACTGCTGACTTGGAAGATGGAAGGGGCTGTTGGCAAAGATGCCATGTCTTTGAGAAGCTAGCAGAAGGAAACAGATTCTCCCCAGAGCCTTCACGGCCCTGCCGACACGTTGGGTGAAGTCCATGGAGACTCAAGTTGGATTTCAGACCCTGAGAACTGTAAACTGATGCGTGTTGTTTAAGCAGTGAAGTTTATGGTCATTTCCTGCAGCAGAAATCACAAACGAATGTAGCTGGCAACGAGGGCCACCCTCTCTCGTCCTTTGAGTAGAGGAAGGAGAGGCTGGGGCCCAAGATACAGCTGGAATGGGCCCGGCAGTTATGAATCGAGCACCCTGAAAGGTTTGCAAGCAGCAAAGGATTGTGTGGGTGCTGACTTCCCATCACCATTACCTGGGGAAATGTAAAGCATTGTGATACCCAGGCCTCTCCCTGGACCTATGAAACCAGAATCAGGCAAAAGGGCGAGACCCAGAAGTCAGCACTCTAATCTCTTATTCCAATCCGTGGCCGAGATTGAGAATGGCCACCTCCCCAGAGGGAAGACAGCCTGGCTTCCTAGGTGCAGGGGACCCTCGGCAAACACAGCCTCTCCAGGAATCAACAGGCTCGCAGAACAGCTACCTGCCATCTCCCTGGCCTGAGTACCCAGGGCCTTTTGATTCTTGCAAAGACCACCACCCCCACCCCCAGCCTTTGAGAGACAGCAGGCAAGCAGGTCAAGCCATGGTCCTCAGGAAGACATGCACAGGAATCTTGGGCTTTATTCTGTCGCCTTTCGTGAAGTTTTCTGGAGGTACACACGAAACAACAGCACTTGACTCCCACACACAGTTCCGCATAAACTCCCACCGTATTTGCTGGGCTTAGCCAGGGTTCCTCAGATCATTCTCCCTCTTGAGAAGCAGATGACCATCCCCATGCATGTAAGGGCCACCTGGGGAGCTCTTGAGAATCTCAATGCCCATCCCACACCTCAGATCCGTGACATCAGAATTCCTGCATGAGGAGCCCAGGCATCACGATTTTGAGAGCTCCCCAGGTGATTCTTTTGTGCAACCGGAGAATGAAGGAATGGACCTTCCCCTGAGCCTGCGCAGTCCTCGGCCCCTGGCTCCATGGCCTTCCCCCAGGTGAACAGCCAGAGGTCTGCAGGAGCTCCAGCCCTCTTTTCTCATTCTCTGTCTCCCCTTCTCTAGACTGCATATTTATTATCCCTCCTCCCTTTTATCCCTAACAACCCCATTGCTGATTTTCTTGGTTCTTCTTGATTCTTGAAGCATCTGCTAAGACATTGCTACACAAAGTGTGACTCACAGTTATCATCTGGGAGGCTGTTAAAATACAGAACTTCAGACCTCAGTCTGGTCCTCCAGGCACCAGAATCTGTATTTTAACAAGATCTGCAGGTGATCTGATGCACGTCTGAGCTTGGGAAGCTCTGTTGCCAAGACATCCCTGCACCACCGGGGGAGGCTCCAGGGTGCACTTGGCTCAGTGGTTGGAGTGGTGGGTTCAGGAGAGACTCTGGTCAGCAGGTGCATGTCCACTTTCCTCCAGGAGGGAGAGGATCATGCAAGCTAGTATTCTACTCTTTTTAGTGGAAATATTGCCACCAGTTACCAAAAACAAAATATCTAAAAACAAAGATCCTGCTCCCCCTTCTCTGATGGTAGGAAAGGTCCAAAAAGCCAGTGTCTATTCATAAGGGCTACTTGCACAGCGTCCTCCACTGCCCCTGGGCTACCATAGCCGCTCTGGCAAAGCTCATTTTCAGTCTGAGCCAACTGACACCCTCAAGGGACCAGTCTGCCCCCCACTCTGCAGCCACTGGGCTATCCCCCCAGAGCATCTTCCTCTTCTCACAGGCGTGCTTCATCTCATTGACTAAGTCCATAAAACATCACATTTTAACCAGTAATAAAAATTAAAAGACTAAATATAGTTATATTATTTGATTGTAACATTGAGGTCATGACTTACTGCAGAAAATGGTTTTGAGAGGTTCTTCCTAGAAGGAATACGGTTAGCTAGCATTTCTCTGCAGGCATAAAAATTCCCCAGAAAGGCTCACTTCACGTGACTGAGTTAAATCTGCAGACTCTGGGACTCTAACAGATTGGGAATGCAAGAATCGACAGCCTCAGAAGGCCCCTGGAATCCAGGGCTTTCCAAATTTGCCTGAAATTACAATCACCTGAGTTCCTTGTTTTAAAAACTCCCAGACCCCACTGAATTTCTTCAGTGTGTGTTGGGGGGTCATCTATACTGTTTAAGAAGTGCCTCTGGTGATTTCATCATGAGGGAGGTGGTAGATGCTCAGGACCCACCCCGCTTCTCTGCTCCCCGTCCCCACGCCTTCCAGGAATCTCTGTGCCCATCTCTGACTGGTTTCCTGCTTCTTAAACCCTTGCCAGTGGCCGTTTCCTACCACATAGATCACCCTTCGCTGTGCACGGCCAACACCAGGCTCTCTGTAACTTCTCTTTATTAGTCCTAGCTCTTTTCCAAACATAGAGTGATTTTATATTTTTTTCCTTCAGCTATAAACTTTTTTATTTATTTGCTTCTCTTGTTTTTAAAGGAAATATTTGATGCTGCTGAGGGGAAAAAATGTATTTTCCTTTCATAAGAACATCCAATAAAACTACAAATTCAAAGACTGCTTACATAAAAAAAATAGTGGCATACCTCCTTGACCTTTTAAAATAGTTCCTGTCTTATTCCAGTTTCAGTTGCTACAGCAAAATACCTGAAGCCGGGCGTACTGTGAAGAAAAGAGTTTTATGTAGCTGACAATGGGAGTTGAAGAGCATGGCACCAGCTTCTGCTTAGCCCTAGGGCCACGTGAGAGTAGCAAAAATGCATGCGAGATGTATGCAGGATGCAGAGGAGGTGCCAGGCATCCTTAAAACAAGCCATTCTTGCAAAAAGCCAATCCAGTCACAGAAGACCTGCATTAATGCCTTTGGAGGACAGTGACCCCCAAGACCTAATATCCTTCCATGAGGTCTCATCTCTAGAAGTTTCCATCACCTCAAGACCACCACACTGGAGATCAAGCTTCGAGCACATGAACTGCTAGGGGATAAACTATTCCCAAACCACAACAGTCTCCATGTCTGAAAAGGAGGAGGCCAGAGTGTCAGGCCACCATGCATACATGCTGAAAAGGGACGAACGTACCTATGTGTTCATGTGCTCCAGTCCTGAGAGCTGCCGCAGTCTACAGATTGACAATGTAGCATTCATCCCCATGATTTAGAGTCAGTTTCACAAAAGTTTATTACACCTGCCATGTACTAAGCACTATGCCTTTTGCTGGGGACATTGATGTGAAATTCCTCTAAGTGGTTTGGTTTCATTAGCCTATAAGACTCTTGGTGGATGAGTTCCATGCCTTTCCCTTTCATCATAATAATCGTCAATTTAACAATTGCAAAGAGTTTCAGAGGTCCCCTGTTCCAAGTTTTCAATCCGTTAAGAACAAATAAATAAAATAGAGATTCTGTTCTTTAAAACCTCACAATCTAGTAAAAGAGGCAATTTTTAAAAAAAAAGTCATTAAGGCCGGGCGTGGTGGCTCATGCCTGTAATCCCAGCACTCGGGAGGCTGAGACAGGTGGATCCTTGTGAGTTCGAGACCAGCCTGGGCTACAAAGTGAACTCAAGGCCAGCCTGAATGGCATAGTGAGACCCTGTCTCAAAAACAGGGCTGGGGATCTAGCTCAGCAGTCTAAGCACCTGCCCGGCAAGCGCAAGGTCGTGAGTTCAATCCCCGGTGCCGCAAAACAAAACAAAACAAAACAACACAAAACAAAAACCTCATTAAGTAAAATTCAAAGCACCTATTCGTTAGGTGCATGAATAGTCCAATTGTGTGCTGCTGAAGATGGATCTGTCTACATGTGTAACATAACAGGGATGGGGGATCAGTGTGAAGCTGCAGGTGCAGTGGCAGCTTCATTGAGGATGAGCTGAGATAGAGGTTTGAGCTTCCTTTCTTTCATGTGACTGGTAGGCACTGGGGATGAGAAGCCAAAAGAAGCACACACTCTCAAAAGTGGATCCCTAGGCTCTGTGCATTCAATTATTTGCCAGTTGGCTTGCTCACTAAAATTCAAGTTTATTTATAACCCAAAACTTGTAACTTGAGGCATCTGCAAGTCCAAAGGTGGGAAAACATTTGAATCATCCGGTGCACCCCTCCCCAGCTGTGCTCAAATAAGGTAACACTGACTGTCTCTTTCAGTTCTTTCCAAGTGTCCTTTCCACAGCTGAGTTAGTGTTACAGGTTTTGCATTTTTGTGCTTTGCATTGGTGATTTCACTATTTCAGCACCAAATCCCATTTCTGGATTGGGTCTTTGAATTTCGAGGGCCTGATATTTTTTAATTCTCTATATGTTCTAGATAGAAGACCTTTGTCTGAAGGACAGTTGACTAAGATTTTTTCCCAACTCATGGGTTTTCTTTTCACTCTGTTGGAGATTTCTTTGGACATGCAAAAACTTTTTAATAAGACAAGATCCCAGTTGTTGATTCTGGGAAGTATTTCCCATGCAGTCTGATTTTTGTTCATAAATTCTCCACCTACGCCTATACCTTTAAGATTTCTATCAATTTTTTAAAATTTATTACATTATAAATACATTGCCATTAATCTTCAAAATACTTCCCCTTCTAGTAGGTGACACATGGTGGTGACACTTGCCTATAATCCCAGCATTCTGGAGGCTGAAGCAGGAGAGCCACTGCAAGTTTGAAGCCAATCTGAACTACATAGTAAGCCCCTGTCTCAAAAAAGAAAAGAAAAAAAACACCTTGCCTTGAGCACACTTATCCAATCATCCTTGCCATTTTCTGAAGCAGTTCTGGAAGTCCTCTTTTGTGTCTTTACAAGGTGCAATAAAAAGTACAGTGAATAGTGCTGCTAAGTCCCATCCAAGAGGAAGACAGTCTTGTAAAAAAAATTAGTGTGTCCTCACCTGCCGCATTCACCAGATCTGACACCATGCGACTTCTGACTCTTCCCCAAAGTCACAGTGACCATGAAAAGTAAATGTTTTGAATGGGTTCAGGACATCAGTGCAGCCACAGCAGTGCAACTAAAGATGCTCAAGAAACAGGACTTCAGAGCAGCCTCAGAAAGTGGCAAGAACAATGGGATAAAGGTGCTCAAAGAGAGAGGGAATATTTTGAGGGGAATTAGAGGCAAGGCGTCCTTTGCTATAATACATGTTTTAAAGAATTTAAACATCCACTGTATTTTTCAGTCACACCTAGAATTAAATTTGATGTCTTCCAAGAGAAATACATGTGAAACCAGGTTATGCTTTGATCTCTGATGAAAACGTTGAGACAACAGTCTCAGAGGAGCGCAGCCCTGTGTTTTCAGTGGGAAATGGCTCACTATTCCCTAGTTCAGTGCCATGGTGACCTTGTAGAATATAACTACCAATGACAACATCCATCTGCATGTAGAGTATGGGACAAAACAAGAAATTCCCTGATTAGAATACAGAATATTCTAGAAAAAGAAAAAAGGCCAGGAGGAAAGGAGAGCGAACAAGTGGGAGGGTATTAAGTTATGGATACACTGAAAGTCAACATAGAAAGTTTAACGATAGGAGTGTATTAGTCTATTTTTTGTTACTGTGATGAGTGCCTCAATGGGCTAACTTTATAAAGAAAAGAGGCTTCTTTCAGTCACAGCTATCGAAGTTTAAGGGAATGGTGCCAGAGTCAGCTCAGCTTTGGTGAGGACCAATGACTCATGGCAGGAGTACAGGCGAGAGGAACAACATAGCCAAACAGGAAGCCAGAAAGCAATTCAAGGGTCCAGCTCCCTCATCAGAACTCCCTTTCACAAGAGTGTGGGATCCCACGAGAGCCACCTTAATCCCTCTGAGGGCTGCTCCCTCAATGGCCTGAGAACCCCCAACTAGCCTCACCTCCTGCAGCCCTCTGGCCTTTCGGTACCATCACACTAGGGACATGTGTCACACTAAGCACATGAACTCTTGGGGGGGCACACTCACAGGGTACTCAAACCATAGCAGCTCCCAATGATTTTTGAGTAGGGGAATTTTATAGTCATAAATCAGAACAGAGGAAGAATCCTCTGGCAGATAGCATACTGAGAATAACAGAATTTTATAAGAACAATCAGTCAGAAATAAGGAAACTTGAACTGGGGATCGTTCTAGAAATATAGGGACAGGAAAAAAAAATGAGTAAAGATAGACAGGCCTGCCAGGACCTGATGAATGGGAGAGTTTTGAAAGTAAGCGCAGGGTTTGAGCCTGGTAGCATGGGGGCAAAGACAGCCATTACTGAATTACTCAGTAAGAATATAAACCCTTGGCCCAGGAGCCTGGAGGGAAAGAGAGTGACAGTATAGCCCTAGAACTCCTTGCCTGCAGCCTGAGCGAGATATTTCATGTTCAGCTCAGAGGCCCACATGTCTGCCTGCTGCTAATTGTTCTGTTGCTATTATTTGTTTATTAGTTTTTATTTACCCCTGACTACAGAACTTAGTTTTCACCTAGCGGGGCTTCATCTGATTGGGTTTTGACCCCCCTTCATTGCACTTGTTACAAATTTTCCATCTTCCCTGAAGGTGGCTGGCCCTCCCAGATTTATTCTATGTGGCATTTAGATAAGCCGTCCTTCTGAGAAAAACTCAGGCTGCCTTGATACAGGTAGATTGGAAAGTAGGGAAAGAGGAGGATGGGAGGGAGCAAAGTGCATTTCCTCTCTTTTAGGTCCTGCTGACTGGTTCCCTGGTGACCGCACTGTCCTTAGGGACCCACTGAGAACCCACTAAAATCATGGGGTTGCCACCTAAAACAGGACAAAACAGCTTCTAGATGGATTTATTTCATGAAAAAGCTGCTTTTTAAAACTTAGTAACCTGCAGTCCTCTTGCTCAGAAATTACTAAGGATTTCAAGATGGAATCGGCAGAGTACTGAACCAAGCAAGTGTAGTCCTTTCCGTGTGACTGCTCAGGGTGCACCCACAAACTCAGCTCTGCCTGTGGCTGTCAGCACTTCACGAGACAGGAGCTCGCTCCACATCCCACTCCACTGCCTGTGGTGCACAGCCTGCATCCTGCCGCAGCCCCTCCCCTGGGTCAGGAGAAGTGTTCCACACCCTCTGCCTGGCAGCTCCCAAGTCTGTTCACACTGCTCACCTGTGGAGACTTCTCTCCTGTCTCTCCATTGGATTCACTCCCAAGCCTCTCCAGTTCATCTTTTTCAGCCTTCAGTAAAATAGATGTTGATCTTCTGGCTGAGATTTCAGCAGTCTTGCCCAGTCACAAGAGCCACAGGATAAGAAAGGTAGAGTGGTTTTTCCGGCACACTATTCAGGAAGTGGTGAACAGCCTAGACCGTCTTTCTGGAGAGGAGAGTCTGGGGCAACCTTAGGGACATTGGGTGCTTAATAGGTGGGATACTTACTTTTGCAGAATCCCACTTGACAACAGCCCTGTTCGTTAGAATATGGATGTCATGGCAACTTGTTTATCTCTATGAGGAAGTTGCACTCCAGGAAAGTTAAATGACTTCTCCAGATCACACAGATAGGAGATGACAGCATCAAAAGTAGACAGCTTCTAAGACCTGAAACAGCCTGCTCTTCTCTACTTGCAAAGTGGAGGGCCTCAGTCTTCCTGTTTTGCCACCACTGTCCATTCTGGGACATTTTACTAACCACAGCTCAAGGCTTTGAAACAGCTTTTATTTGTATATATTTTTTTAAAGTATCAACCATCATTTCTGCCTTCCTCCAAAGTAATAACTTTCCAGGTAATTTTTATTTCTTGTTCTGACTCCTCAGAGACAGCCCTGCTACTCAGTTTAACCTCAAAACTCACATGAATTCTCCAGATCTGAAGGCAGCCATAGAGAAAATTACCCTGAGAGGAGGGCTTTCTAATGCAGGTATGTGACCCAGATAATTCTACCTCATTTCCATGGTTCTCTTTCTATGTGATTGTCTTCTAACATTCTATATAGGAGGAAAAAAGTAATAATCCATCAAGAAATGACTTACATAACATCTGTACCTTTTCAAAGTGTTATCATGGATTCAGGTGGCAAGAATCATTAAATCACGTATGCTGCAGAGCTCAATTCTGCTTGGTTCCTCAGGGTGGCAACGTTCCTCAGGACAAGAAGGACTACTGTTGTGACCATTTCCTGGTTGGCCTATAAGTCACCAACCATTTAATACTAATTTCTGTGACCACTTCGATCCAGGAAGCCTCTCAGTGCCTCTTGGGATCTTGTTCCTATCCAGTACTGTTGTGATGATGACCATGCAGAGAGAGGCATAGTCTCTGTTTCAAGAAGAGTTTCCTGTGATAGACGTCTGAGTCTTTCCACATGTTGGGCAATGTCACTAGAAGTTCCAAGTCTAGTCCTCAGTGGGGCACATCCAATCTATCAATTCACTCAGAGGTGACTGGACATTAGGAAAGGTTTACACTAACCATGTTTGAAGACTGTCAAAGAGCCCATGCTATGAAGGGAGGGAAAGATGAAAAATATAGATTTACAGCCAGATATTGTAATAGACCTAAATGTATATCTCAATAACTTTCTTTATTGACCCTAGGAGGATTTGAGCTGCTGCAGCTTTAAACAAAAAATTGCCACATTTACTAATTGTGGGCCATAAATATGCTTTTAGTACTACTTTGCTTATGTACTAAGAAAAAGATCTGCAATATGTATTATATGTAATTATTTTTCTTTGACTTTCATTTCAAAATGAATATTTTCTGATTATTTTCATGAGCTGTAGAGCAAAAGATCAATATCTGATATTCTCCCAATTAATAATCAGGCTTCATTGGGAAAAAAAAACCAAAGAGCCCATACTAATGTATTATTAACTTATAAATAGTAACCTGGCATTAGGGGCAATGAGGAGGGTGGCTGATTATCAGCTTTTCAGGAATCTGTTTCTACCCTCAATGTCCAAAGGAGTGGAGATAAGAGAGAGCCACAGTTGTTTGAGTTGAAGCACATGCCCAAAGTAGAGATGTCTTTAAGGGAGCATCCGTGGAGTACAGTCAATCTGATTAGTTGGTTCCCTTCCCACCTCCCTGCACGTCTCTGTAGTGACTAGAACACTGATAATTGGTAAATATAGAATCTTATATCTTTGAACAATGATAAATAAACACTAGCCAAAGTACTGCTCTCTGTGCCCCCCAAATCCATGTTGCCTTCATTGCAAACATAGTAGAGTTTGATTCCTGATTTGTTTTCTACTTAATGTTTACATCAGCAAAAATCCAATGAGGAAAGCCTTCAGAAGGTACCTGACTTCCCTGATGAGGCATCTTACTCCAAGTGGCACATTTTTTCAGTGAATGGCGTGTTCCAACTGTGCCTTTGGATTGTTCAAGGTTTGGATTCAGAGAATAGAATTTATCCATCTGGTTCAAGCAGCACGGAGGCATTTATTTAGGGTATTAAATATTTTGAGAATTATGGAAAGAGCTAAAGAAACAGACTGTAGGCTGAGCTTTCAGAGATAAGGTCTAAAGGTTTCTTATAGAATAGGCCTTATATGGGAGTTGCTATTTCTTCCAAGATCAGGAAAGTACTTTCTGAATTCTGCTACTGTACCCACTACTGAAACCTGCTTTAGCTTCTGTCTTAGTTACTTTTGTCTCATTGCTCAGACAAAATACCCAACACCCAAAATTAAGGAAGGAAAGGTTATTTAATTCACACTTTTTCAGTCCATAATCAGCTGGCTCCAAAGCACGGTGGCATGGCAGAGAGGTAACAGCTAATGGTAGCAGAAGGTAGCAAAAGCAACAAGCACAAAAGTGGGGAGCAAGCCTCTTTTCCTCCCTTATACTGTATGCAGGCTACTCACCCTAGGGTGGGTGTATCACTCATACCATCTTGGCGCCCTCCTCTTACACAGGGTGAGGATGTTTACAAAGTGAAGACCCTGGAACCCTGCTGAGTCACTTAGTTAAACTTCTAAACTTCTCAAGTCAACACAAGGAATCAACCATTGCAACATTCTGGTGCATAAACGGCTGCCCTAGGGCATGTCCTCTACACCCTAGGATGTAGAACTGCTGAGTCACTTAGCTAAGCTTCTAAACTTCTCAAGTTGACCCAAAATATCAATCATTACAGCCAATGTCTTAGTTATTTTCTTGTTGCTGAGACAAAATATCTGGTATGCACAAGTTAAAGTTCACAGTTTATAGAGGTTTCAGTCTACAGTCAGCTGGCTCCAAGGCAAGGCAGCTTGGCAAAAAAGGCATGGCAGAGGAAAAAAAGTTCATGGTGTGCAGGCTTGAGGCAGTAAACAGAGAGCCTTCCTTTTCTTTTTTATTCCATTCAGGCTACATGCCCTTTGGTTAGTGCTATCCACACCCAGGGGAGGTCTTCCCATTACCCACACTTAGTACTATGCTACGTGAATCAGTGGACTAATTCAGTTTTCATACCCATAATCCTGTAACATACACCCAAAAGCCCTGCCTGTGAGTGCATGAGACTTTGGGGAGACATCTAGATACAAATCATAACAACCAAGAAGTCACCATGATCGTGGAGTTGCTTCTACAGTGGCCAACTCAAGAACTATGCCCTACCTGTCTCATTCACACCCACACAAGGAACACTGCACATCCTGCTACATCAAGACCATCGAAACTAGCAACCAATCACAAAAACCTCTGTTAACAGTGTTCCAGAGAAATGAAATACTCTACAGATTCTTTCCAGTAGAACTAGAACAAGAAGTACAGCCCTGCCTCACTTTTTGTCTTCTAATCTCCTGCAAAGGTATAGATTCATGCAACTAAAACAAAGCTAGAACTCTATATGCAAGAGAATATGGACGATGCAATTTTCAAATTTCCAGCCTCTGGTTTTAAACCCACTGCAAGGCGGATGGGATGTTGACCATTGAGTCATTGTAGCCTCCAGACTTGAGATTAGATGAGATAAGGGGGAATGTATGGGTCCCTGTACTCTGCCTACAGCCACCTAATAGTAAGACAGAGAGAAATGCTGGGTGTTTGGGACCTTGAAGGAAACGATCCCTTGGTCATGAAAGCATTTCTTAGTTTCCGTGGTTTTCCCTTAGCAATCAGGTTCTGTGCAGTCACTTTATGTGGGTTCATCAAGACTTTTCTCCAGCAGCCTCCTATGTAACCATTTGAGGCTTCCATTTGAAAGACAAGATTATACCAGCCAGCACAGCCAGAATGCTCATTAAATCTTGAAAAGCACTGGTTGTAAGGATATCAAGTTCAAAGAACATAGCTCTTAATTCATTTGAGAGTCTGGAAAACTATGGCTCATTTATCCAAATGGATACTCATGTACACAAAATACTGTGTATAATTTCAGGGGATGTGTGGACACACTGTGAATGTGCTAAATGCTACTGAGATAGACACCTAAAAATGGTTGAAGTAGTTTAAAATAAGCAAACAAAAACTGGGGAGGGAATGAGTATGTTTTTCTGGACCTTTTTGTGCTGCTGTGGTCTGTGCCTGTAATTCCAATTAGCATGATCACTCTGTACACAAGTTTTTGTTTGTTTGTTTTGTTTTGTTTTGCTTTTCTTCCAGGCCGGGCCATCTCTTTTGTGACCAAGAACTTCTTTTCCAAAGCCAATGGAAACAGAGGTGGTGCTCCCAATGTGGCTGTAGTGGTACTGGATGGCTGGCCCACAGACAAAGTAGAGGAGACCTCAAGACTTGCAAGAGAGTCAGGAATCAACATTTTCTTCATCACCATTGAAGCTGCTATTGAAAATGAGAAGCAGTACGTGGTGGAGCCCAACTTTGCCAACAAGGTATATAACTACCCAGAGACTCACCCAATGTAAGGGGCCCCTGTACCCTGAAAAGTTAAGTACGAGCAGGACTTTTTTTCTCAGTCCATTAAGCGGGTGTGAAGCTCACTTCTAGATAGTGGGACCTCCAATGAGTGACAAATAAGTCTAGAACCTGAATTACCTTCTCAAAGCAAAACCCCACTCTGATCCTAGACCAGCAGCTTAGAAGCAGAAGGCAGGGACAGAGTCCCCAACATCTCAAGTGGGAACTCTCTTCTTTGTTCCTCCTACAACACCAGGGCAGCCCAATCCAGGGTGGCTTCACACAAGCACAAAAATGCACACAAATGTATGTATGCACACTCTCTTGCACAAATGCAAACACACATGCACTCTCACAAAAACACAGACTAATTAATTCATCTGATAAATAAAACAAGGGAGCTGTTGAACATGTCTGGGAGATCATGTTTCCAGTGAAACTCATGGATTCTGTGGAGATGCTCACTGCAAGATGAAACAAGATGGAGGAGCTAAAGATGGCAGAACAGTAAGCAGCAGAGTAAACAGTCTCTCTGAGAGAAACAGTTCAGATGCTGGAATATAACATCACGGAGAGGACAAGAAGGAAGGAACTGGGTCCCCTGAACCAAGGAAGAATCTAAAATATGACTTGAAGCCCACAAAGAGAATAAAAAGAATTTAAACAAAGAAGAAGGTGGTGGCTGGCAGCACCTCAGCCTGAAATCGGATTCACCCTGCCAGAAGACCTGCTGAGCCGGGAGACGCGAGGTCACGGTTGCGGTCATGGTCGCAGCTGCGGTCGACCCCGGAGGTCTCTATGGAGAGACGCGGGAGTGAAGGAGAGCTGCGGGTGTGGAGATCTGTGCTGGCAGTAGGTGAGTGTTTGGAATTCC
>RJWT010029771.1:0-14834 GCA_004365215.1 Cuniculus paca | reverse complement strand
TCCTAACTTAGGCCTCCAGCAGAGACTTTAAACTGACTCAGAGGCTGGAGGACTAAAGATCAAAAACACCCCCAAAGAGTTTTCTTAGAATTGTAAGCTGGCAGCTCTGAAAGTGCCTCACAATCTTCCTGCCCAATTTCTAGACAAGAATCTGAGGAGATGACCTGACCGTGGTCACTCAGGATCAGCCTGAGTCCAGGAGTTCCTGCTCTCCTTCACTGCCGGTACCTCCCAGAGTGAGGCAGCCCTAGCAGTGTGCTAGGCTGTGCCCTTGCGTCAGTGTTGGAGAGGGACCAGAGACAGGCCTGGCAAGCCTGACTTCCACAAAGAAAAGCCCTGAACGGTCTCCTGGACGTTTTGGGCAGTAAATCTGCAAGAGGGAGTGGGTACAAGACAGAGAGGACGTCTATAGCCACTGGGCTGCTATCCATCAACCAAACACACAGACAGCCACGCCCAGGGCCCAGGAGAAACTCGCAGCATTGAGTTAGATGCAGTGCTTGGAGCTGGACGGGTCGGCATGGCCCAGGCTAGAGTCTGAGGTCCTTGCGCAACACACAAATGGGTCATAGGACAGATTTTTCCTGTCCTCAGCATGCGGGTCTTCTCTCTCAATTCCACAGTTTCCCTGTGGCTAGATAAGCATCTATCCAAAGCAAACCACATGAGACACTCATTATTGAGGTCTGGAGTTCATGAAATTAAAACTATTGGTCTGTTTTCTGAGCTTTTGGTTCAGTCTGTCTAAAAATCATGAATCATCAAACTAAACCACAGTCCCTGGTTTCACTTAGGAAACTACCATTGGCTGAAAATGCCCAAGGGGTTGGGAATAGCATGGCAATCGCCCTCCTTTTGGAGGAGAGGAAAAGTGTCCAGAAGGTGAGGGAGAGCTGAACAGGGATCCAGGCCTCTTCGGGAGCTGTCTGTCTCCCCACCCGTCTCTCTGCAGCCACAGGAGAATACTGTGCAGAGCCCCCAGAACGTGGGTGTCGGCCAGAGGCAAGGAGGGCCGGGAGGAGGAAGGAGCTGTGTGGTCTGTGAGTCAGGCACTGGGGTAGCTCACAGACTCTTCCAGAGGCAAAAGGCTCCGTTTCTCCAGGTCCATGGGGTACTCAGCCTGACCCTTGGCCTTCTCGCATTTCAGGATAAGTTCAGTCATATGTCTTCCCAGCAGAAGCATCATTCACGCCCCAGAACAGGTAATGCTGCCAAGTTACCTGGTTCCCAAGACCTCTAAAACTATAAAAGGAAAACGAAACAAAACACAACCTAGCTGGGCGTGGTGTCACACTCCTGTGATCCCAGCATGCTGGGAGGCTGAGGCAGAGGATCACAAATTCAAACCTAGTCTGGGCAATTTAGTGACTTAGTGAGTTCCTACAAAATATAAAAAAGGTTGGGCATGTAGCTGGAGCCAGGGCTTCCTCTGTTCCTTTTGGCATCCATGCTGTGCTGTGGAGGGGGACAGTAAGACTGGACCAGGAGCTGGTTTAGTGACCAGAGCCCTGGGCTAGGTCTCTAGATATCCAGATCAGATACTAACCTTGTGCAACCCTGTGCAAATCATGTGATCTCCCTGAGCCTAGGTTTGCAGAGCTGAGGATTTTTGTAATGAATAACACAGAACAAGTAGGAAAATTCTGAGTGTGCAGGGAAGGGGTAAACCCAGGACAAGAGATTACAACTGTCAGCAGTTCAGCGTCTTCCCGCACTCTCTCCCTCCCTTAAGCTTTCCCTTCAGTTAATTAGGGAAGTAGAGAGTTGGAACCTTGGAGCTGGCCTATCTCTTTTGCTGCTGTCATCAAGAAAGTTCAAAGGTGCTACAGCTGGGCTGGGGGTGGTGGCACACACCTGTCATCCCAGCACTCAGGAGGCTGAGGCAGGAGGAGCACCTTGAGGTCAAGGTTAGCCTGAACTACAAATTGAGACCTTGCCTCAAAAGAAAAAAAAAAAAACATGAATGACAGAAAAACAACAACAGCAAAACAAACAAAGGTGCTGCTGCCACAGCAACAGGATGCCTTCACAGCAAGGAACACTCCAAAGGCATCGGCCCAGTGGCCCTGACTGGATAACCAACATTGACTTGCCCTGTCCAACACTCTCAACAAAGGCAGCTCCAGCTGGCTGGGCTTCAAGGAACTGAGCTGGTGGGACAGAGCTGGGCACACAGCCCTTGGCACCGCACCAGATAGGACTGAAGGATAGAAGCATGCACCCATGCTGGACATGGCCTGGCACATGCCTTCCAGGCAAGGAACAGGTCCAGGAGCACCGGCCCATTGTCCAGCATTCACATCTGGCCCGGAAATGAGTCTCCAGCAGCTCCAGGCTCAAATCTATGTTAAAATCCAGATGTCAGGGCTTCCCTGGGAAAAATTCAGAACTCCTGGGTTCTGGAGCCAAAGTTCTGCTGGCAGTGCCGCCCCTCTCACCTCCTCCTAGGCTTCTGTTCTTTCCAGAGCCCTGGTCAGGTGCCTCCAGCCAAACTTGCCCCTTCAGAGCCAGGGCAGAGTACTCCATTCCCAGACTTTTCTATTCTTTAATGTTTTTATTATGTAAGGATAACAGGTACAGTATGAGGCTTCAGCTGAACTCAGAAGAGTGGTAAGAAATACCAGAACTTTTTTTAAATCTGAGAAAATTACAAGAATCCCACCCCCACCCCCAGTCCTTGTTGAACTCCTGTTCAGCCTGCTCCACCACCATTTCCTCATGGGAGGACGTCCTCGGGAGCAACTCAGGTCTCTCTCTGTCTCTCTCTCTGATAGGGATCAAACCCAGGGCCTTGAGTATGCTAGGCAAATGTTCTACAGAGCCATATTCTCAGCCCCACCACTTGTTCTCCCAAAGAGGCCAATACTCTATACCAAGGCCTCAGCACTCAGGCAGCTGCTGAAACACTGAAAGCTGCTACCCCTTTGTGGGACACCTGGAACAAGAGCCTCGCCACAGTCTTGTAGAGAAGGGAAAGATCATGCTCATGTTTTTGCTCACGAACCTGCTTCTACAAATAATTATAATGTCTACACTAAATTATTCATCAACTTCCCTGCCAGGTATGAAAATTTCATTCTATAGATTGCTCTTTTCCCTTATACCTCTTTCCAATCAATAAATGTAGATCCACTTAATCTTCAGTGGTTGCATAGTACATGTTTGAATGTAGTTCATTTTACTTAGCACAGCCCCTGTTGAAGACGGATTCTCGTTTTTCAGGGTTACGGGCAGCACTAGGGTAAGTGCTGCTGCCCATATGTATGAAGGCAGAGAATAGATTGTTTTCTTAGACTGAATTCCTAGAAGCTAAGTGGAATCTGAGCAAGGATCGACGTTTAAGATTTAATTCTCTACAATCCATTCTCAGAAAGGTTCACTAATGTGGCAATACCCTTACCAACTCCAAGTCATGGTCCCATGTCTCCAGGGTGTCCTCTCCACTCTCCCGGGTCTGATGCAGAACCTGGGCTGTCCTTGCTGATACCAGGGAGCTCTCCTCTCCATCTTCATGCAGCCTGCTTAGGTGACTCTCCATGTTTTCATCCCCAGGTATAATTTGTGCCGTTTGATCATTTCTTCCTTTCAAGAGTCTCCAGCCCAAAGCTTAGTTTCTACCAACAATAATGGGAACAACCGTGGGAATAAGTGTCATCGTGCTCTGCTAAGGTCTTGCTCCAGGTTTCATCGTCTCCATTCAAGTCCCACAAGAGGCTAAGGGGTATTTGCATCTATGTTGCCATAGCCTAGCTTTCCTAAGAAAGGTCTTTTGTCTTGGGAAAATATAGCAACTGAAAAGCCATCTCTCTGGGGCGGTGTAAGCTGGATTCAGCAACCAAGTTTAGTCCCCTACGATTTGTCAGTCGTCAGGCGACATGTCTCAAATAGCCAGCCCACCTCCCTTAAACCTCTTTGTAGATTCTCAGACTAACTGTCATTGTCTGCTACCTCCAGATTAGAACAGATGACATCAAACCATGACCACAGGGAGCTTTTCTTATTTGATTTTTAAAAATTGTGATAAAATATATGTAACATAAAATTTATCAAGTCGGGTGTGGTGGTGCACTCCCGTAATCCCAGCTGTCGGGAGGCTGAGACAGGAGGATCGTTGTGAGCTTGAGACCAGCCTGGGCTACAAAGTGAGCTCAAGGCCAGCCTGAACAGCATAGCGAGACCCTGTCTCAAAAAGACAAGGGCCGGGGATCTAGCTCAGTGGCCTAAGCGCCTGACTGGTAAACACAAGGTCAAGAGTTTGATCCCTGGTACTACCAAAAGAAAAAAAAAACATAAAGTTTATCATTTTGATCATTTTTAAGATATATAGTTCAGTGACATTGAGTAATTTATCTTGTTGTACTACCATTACCACCATCATCTCCCCTAACTAGAACTTTGCATTCATGTAACACTAAGTCCCTATTCTCCTCTTCCCCTGGCTACTATCATTCTATTTCCTATGAATTTGACTGTTCTAGGTAACTCATATACAACATCCTACAGCTTTTATCTCTTTGTTACTTTCTTTACTTAGCATAATGCCCTAAAACATTCATCCATGTTGTAGTGGATCAGAATTCCCTTCCTTTTTAAGGCTGAATAACCTCCCATTGCATGTATACACTACATTTTATCCAAGCATCCACGGATAAGATACTTGGTATGTTTCCTTTTAGCTACTGTGAACAATGCTACAATGATCTGTTCAGGTCTCTGCTTTTGTTTCTTTGAGGGCATGTACCTAAAAGTAGAACTGTTGGATCATATGGTAATTCTATGTTTAATTTTTTTGATGCCATTTTCCAGGGGCAATGTACCATTTTACATTCCCACCAGCACAGGATTTCAATTTATGCACATCTTTGCTAACATATATTTCATTTCTGTTAATAATAGCCATCTTAATGGGAATGCATCCTTGTTTTTCACTTTGCATTTCTATTGGGAGTCTTTTCTTTTTTTTTTTTTTTTGAGATGAGCGCTTCTTAAAGTCAAGAAATCCCAGATCCTTTTGAAGTAGGGCAGATAGTCCAGTTGAAAGGGCCTTGGATATGGATGTGATCCCAGCACCATCCTTCATCCTACCTCCTTCTCCCAGGAAATGAGCAGAGACTCAGCTACCCTACCCTCATCTCCATGCTTCTCCTTCAGGTCTCCCAGGTGTTCTGCAGCCTGATGAGCTTGGTGGGGATGAGCAGCAAGTCTCAGTTTTAATCTAAGGGAGAACAGGTGAGAGGAAAAAGAATGGAGACAAAGAAGTGCCTCTGAGGGGCAGCAGTCAGCATGGCAGGGAAGTCATCAAGTGGAAGACGGTGAGAGCCTCAGCCACAACATCCATCCCTCCTTTGTCAGGTAGAACTTAATTGTTCACACTTTGGTGCCCAGGGAAGCCCTGGGAAGGAGAGAGGGAGCCCTCAGGGGTGGTCCTGCTATTTTACAAATGAATACCCAGAAATACAGTGACTACCTTCAGGATCACAGGAAAGGTTAGCCTAGGGGTCAAAAGGAAAGCCCAAGACCTAGTACTTCCTTCTAGGGGAAAGGGCAGAATGATGTAGAGACCAAGGGTGGACTCTGAAAGCAATTCATAAAATAAAAGAGCAAACTGAGACCCTGAAAGGGAAAATAACTTGCCCAGAGTCACCAGAGCAAGCAGGATTGCAAAGCGTGCCAACAATGACTACTGTCTGCAGAGCCTCTTCCTGACTGTCTCCTGGGACTCCCTGCATGTTGATCTGACAGTCACATCTTGACAACCTATCCTTGATGACACCTTATCACCCCGTAGCAACCGTGCTCCACAGATTCCTCACACCATCCTCACACCCCAGATACAGGTCCTGAACCCTAGATGAAGGCAGCAGCCACCATGTTCCCTGCCTGGAGATTCTACCAGAGAAGGAAATGAGGCTCATCTGGCATGACCTGCTCAGCCAGATGAAGCTCATTTCCTTTTTGACTAGGAACTATTCCAATTCTAAGAACCTACCCACTAGGAATGTCTGAACACCCACTTCCTAGAAGAACCAAAAGGAGGGGAGCCTGGGTGGATGCTTCAAATTGGAACAAGAAATACGGTCATCTCCTTATTTCTGGCCCTCTCCCTTGCACTCCCCACGCACAGCTTGCCTTGGTCAAGAATGGCAGATTCTCCCTGGAAGCTCCACTTTACATATTACAGATACCTACTTCCCTAGGCACCACTGCCCTATCTCCAGAAGGTACTCATATGTCAGGGATTTGGCACCCAGGTCACATTCACTCATGGAAGTGGGTGCCCACCAAATCCACTCTCATGGTCATTAGGCTCTGCCTGGCTCAGACGTGGTTCTGGGTCAAGTGTGAAGTGGGAGACAGAGACAGCATTTCTCAAGGAGACTGTCCATGGCCCCCTTCCTCCCTGTACCTCCCCTTCCTGTCCCACTGGAGCCCATGATCGTGTGTGTGTGTGTGTGTGTGTGTGTGTGTGTGTGTACCTCCATCCACCTCAATGCTGCCATTTCAAACACCTTCACTCAGGTGGGGTAAGGGAAATCATCACTAGGGAGGCCCTGGGTGTCTCCAGAAGAACAGTCACCCTGATGTTCACCCACCCAACTCCCATAGCAAAGTTACAGATATGTACCTGAGAAGAGGAAAAAGGTCTCCTGCACTCACATCTGTGTGATGCATCTAGAGAAATTCATGTAGGCATCAACACAAGTACCTACAAGCTGTTTAAAAAACACAATAGGCATTTGTAACACTTATGCTTCTTATGAACAAGGCATATTCAAAGTCACTTACAATTATTAACTCAACCTTTTTGGGTTTTTTGGTTGTCAGTGGTGGTGGATTTTTGTTTTGGTTTTGTTTGGTTTTTGGAGACAGGATCTCAATATGTAACCTCAGGTTGGCTGTGAGCTAGCTATGTAGTCCAAGCTGGCTTCAAACTCTCAATCCTCCTTCCTCAGGCTCTCAAATGCTGGGATTACAGGTGTGTACCACTGTGCCTGCTCTCTTTATTTTCTTTAAAAAGTTATTATACCCATTACATAGATCATTAAACTGAGGCAGAGAACTCATTTGATAAGTCATAGAACTGGTAAGATGCAGCAGCATGATTGAACTCAGGCCTCCTGGCTTCTCATAGGCACATGCCAGGCATGCTATGCATGCTAGTATGAATGTGTACATATGGGTCTGTGTGTCCTGGGAGAGGGAAGGGTATACTTACTTTTCACTCCGGTCTTTTAACCTGGACCTTACAGGTTGCAAAACCCTGTGTGACATTTTGATTTACATTGATTTAACAAACATATATGTGGTTTTTGCCTCTAGTTCCTGGCACAGAATCCCTAAAACCTTTGTAATATCCTGAGCAATAGGGGTATTAAGAGAACTGTTTGTTCTAATAATTGGTCTTAGACCCTAATTCGCGATGCAGAGCTCAAAATCCACTGGAATTTTCTGTGTGACAGGAGTGTCTTTAGTTCTAGTGAGGTGACTCTCAGTGGGCTTCTGGATGGGGGCTAGTAACCAGAAAGAGCAAGCTGGTATTAGTTAGGAACTTTCAGCCCTACCCACCATGCACCAGGAAGGGGAAGGTTGCAAGCTACATCAGCAATGGCCAATGATGTAGCCAACTATGCTGACAGGATGATATAATGCTTTTGCAGTGTCTAAAGGACAGGTTGGGATGGGCGTCTGGACATCTAACACAGGGAGGCATCTGACCCACACTTGGAGAGAGCAGAGGCTTCTTTCTCTCCCCTTCCACAGGCCTGGCCCTATACCTCTTCATCTGGATATTTACTAGTACCCTCTGTCGTGTCCTAAAATAATAAGCCAGTAAGTGTAAGTTTATTCCCTGGGCATTAATTGAATGCTAGGAGGCAGTTGTGGGGAGCTCCAATCTATAGTCCATTGGTCAGAGGCACGGGTCACAAACTACTTATTTACAATTGGTATCTGATGTGGGGACAGTCTTGTGGCTGAGCTCTTAGCCTCTGGGATCCCTCTCCAAGCATGGCAGTGTCAAGAGTTAGTTATACTATACTACACCCAGCTGGTGCCCACCAAATTACTTGTCGGTAAGGAGAAATCACCACACCTCTAGTGTCAGAAGTGGAGTCTTGAGAATGCTAGTGTGAGAAAGAAAAAACAGTGGTTTTTCAGACTCTGTAAGGGAGCATTATGTCCAAAGGTCCAGAGGTATCCTGTTTAAAGGCCACATCTGAATATGGGCCACCCCTGCTCAGACCTGGGTTTACCAGGAATCCCTGTTAACAGTCACACTGATAAACAAAGACAGCCAGATGACTGTGGGGTTGCCCTGGCGGGGGGCTGTGCCCTCAGCTTCTGTTTCCTAACTAATGGCCACATTCAATCTTCATACTAACATGGCCTACAGCTCCCTGGGTGTGAGCTGCAGGGGCTGCTGGCTGCACACACTGGTGCACGCTCTGGCCCACTTCTGCAGGAGTACCAATTCAACCCAAGCAGCACAGGAGAGGTTGCTGGTGCCTGACCAGGACCACCATAGAGAACTCCGCCCAGACATTTACTGGCTCAAGTACCTAGGTAACAATTAAAATTAACCAACTTTACAGTCCCTGGTTAACCCTCCTGGAAACCTTATTTTGGATGTCATGTATATTATACCATAAACACATTCTGCTATCTGTGCTGAACTATCTTGGAATTTGTTGAAAACAGTAACTGTGACCAAAACTAACTGGGAAAATTCTACTTTAAAATGGCACTAGATACTTTGTGGTGAGGACCTGTGAGGGATCTGTCATTGGTTTAAATATATCATCTCTTTTAAGCCTTAAAAAAGTCTCTGTGTTTCTGTTCACATTTACAGAGAAGGAAAATGGGGCTCAGATGGGACGACTTCCGATTCCAGGGAAGCATATGGACCCCACCCAGCCCCGCAGCCATGATACCCTGAGCAAGACAGGCAAAGGAGAGGCACATCTTTGCTTTCCTCAGATCCTTCCAGCAGGCAGCCCCAACTCTGGAACAGTCCAAAATCAGAAGAGAAGCCACCCATAGTTACAAAGATAGGATCATTTATTCATGTTATATTACTGAATTTCACAGGCAAAAATACAGTTGTCTGTTCTGAACACCAAGGTCAGATATTGACCCCCACACACAGTAAATATACATATTTGCATATGCAAGAAATAAAAATACATAGCACAATAGGGCTCAAGGGCATGAAAGTTGTTTCCTGGTTGTGTGAGACATCCCACACCCAGGCCAGTGCTCAGTGGAGATGCTGGTCAGGCTAAAGGCCAGTACAGCATTTCCTTTACCCTACTGTGTCAACTTCAATGTTTCCCAAAGGCCACTTCACATGGGGTCACTGGCAACAGGATGGTCAGACACAGAGAAAAGCACAGCATATGACAATGCCACGGTAGTAACTCCCAGGAGAAGGAAATGCTCCCTGAACTCTCAGCCCTGGAATGTCCAGTGAGGAAACCAAACCCATAGCATTTCATGGGCTGAGCAAATGTCATCGCTGTGCCTTGGGCCTGGGGACACCCCCTGAGAGCACTGGAAAGTCAGCAAGTAAGGGGAACAGGTGAAGCAGAATTTCCCTTGGTTCTGAGAATGAACCACATACTCCTATGAATGAAACTGTAACAGGAAAAAAAGAAACAAAAAATGCAGAATTTCAAGAGTGAAGGAAGTGACAAAGAAGTCACCATTCAAGGCATTTGTTTCCTTTTTTTTAAGGCACTTTGGAAAAGTCAGGATCTAGGGACAGAAAGGCCTCTGCATTTCTCAAAACTCTCTCAGTGCAGTCAGTCTAAGCTTTAACAATATCATTTTAAGGCGTGGGGAACTGAGGGAGCAACACCCTGCATTGGCCTGCCTGCTCTGCAGAGGAAGGTAATTTCTTACCAAAACAAAGACTTCTGGAAAAAGAACCAAGTCAGCATTCAAGATGCTCAAAGCGATAAAGGCACAGGTAGGATTAGGGCCCGGGCATCAGCTCAGCCTCTACACTCAGGGCTGGTGCCCAGAGGGCAGTAGCTTGAATCCTGGCTGCCACAGCAAAGAGCTCAAACCTAGGATTAGGCAGCTGAACCTTAGGACCTCAGCCCAGGATGGACCTGGGGAAGGCATTTTGTGGTAGGAGTACCTCCTGCCCTCCTACCCAGGAGAGGCGCGTTTGTGAAGGCCCCCTGTGGGCTAGCTTCACAGGGGTGGGAGCACCTGCTAAAACCCTGAGGGGTAATGGGAGGCTTTAGGCACCAGAGTTCTCAGGAGGAACTGGACGTGTGGGTACAGCTGAACTTTCTAGATCACTAATTAAAAGGTACAGTCATGCTGGAGAATGAATAGTCTGTTTGACCCTGAGTGCCATAGGCAAATTTTAGGGAACAGGCAAGAGGCAAAGGAACTAAAGGGGAGAGGAAGGGAGAACGGAGAAAGGCAGGGCAGGGAGGAAGGAGAAGAACCGGTAATGCAGGGTGGGCCGAGGGAGTGTGGCCACAGAGGCTCTGGGGAGCAGGCTCTGCCTGAACAGAGGTTCCCTCCAGCTGGGGAGGAGCAAGGGGATGTAAACAACCTGACTGCTGTTATTTACAACCCAGCAGCCTAGGGCCTTAAGGGGTCACTCCGAGGAGGCTGAAGCCCAGGGAGCTGCCCACCTGGGGAGGGTGGGGGAGGTGGAGAGTTCTGCCCAGGAGACTGAGCCTGGCTCTGGGTCTCTGCCCCAGAGGTCTGGCAGGATAATGCTGACCAGAAGGCTTTACCCACATCAAAGGATCCAAAGGTGATTTTGCTCTTCATAAAACCTGGCCTGCCAGCTAAAACAAGAGGCCCATTTGTGGCCATTACAGCATAACTTTTTTTTTTCTCCTAAAAAAATGTTCAGTCCCCTCCCACATTTAAAACACAATAAAAAAAATATAAGCAATTTAAGTTTACATAACATGACCAGAAAAATAAACTGTCACAATTTAACACTAAACAGTTATGCAAATTTGGATCAACACAAAAATCAAGCTAGACCACAATTAGAGCTTGATTTTTTTCTTTGAAATACTACAAGCCGCTGCTTTAAAAAAAAAAAAAAACCAAAAACTTTACATTCAGAAATCAGACAACTTGGAGATAGGCACTGTAAGTGAGAATACCCAAGACCTTTGCTCTGATGGCTAAAGTTGCTCTGGGATTCATACATAAGCTGGACAAAGATTCAAGCCTCAAGTTTTAAAATTCATTTTTTCTGAAAAGACACACAACACAAACTGATTGTAATAGTTGCACAACACTGAAAGATGGGGGGGACATAATATGAGACTGGTTGAAACTGTGTTTTTCTGTTAAAACTTGACAACCAAAAGACATCATACCAACCAATTTTAGCAGCAGTCTCCAATTTTTCATGAAGCCATAAAAACATCACAATTTAAAGCAAAATTCTTGCCATTTCACAATTTAGCAGTTTCGTCAGTGGGATTGAGTTCCACAGTCACCAATTTTGAGCTGTGCACAGTTCTGAGGCTTTAGGGTGACACTATGAACATGTCAAGAAGCCCCCACAGGCTGACAGTTTCTACACTGACAAACACCTTGTACTGCTAAGAAGTCACATGCCAAGCCAAGTTGGAGACAAAATATTCCACGCCTCCTGGTCATCTGGAAAGGTGTCTGAATGATGAGCAAAGGGACCCATTACTCAGATTGTACAAATGAGAGAGACCAGCCTAACAGACTGACAGAGTCGCACAGCACAGGTCCCTGGCCATTTTCAGTCTCTTATTTATATCAAAATGCTAGCTTGGTGTCCCAACGTCCACTGTGATTTGGGTATATAATGGATGTCTCTCTATGCCCAACACCTGGTAGGTGAGTGAGTTCAGACCATCAGAGTGCATTGTCTCCTTCGTGTGTGCAATTCGGGAAAACCTGCAAAGAAAAAAGCCAAGGGGAAGGCATCAAAACAGAAATGTTAAGAAATGATAAAAATGTCTTTTTCTACCACCCTTCTTCTCACTGGCCCCTGCTCACAGACTGGACACCTCCATTTCCCCAGAGGACAGAGCCCTCTCCACCACCTGGGCCCTGCAGCCTGCCCCATCTTAAAGGGCAAAAAAAGAAGAATATGAACAAACTCACCTCTGAGGATTGGGTTCATTTTTCTTGTCTCTTGAGTGGCGGATCATTCGACACTTTCCAACCACAGCATTTGGACGAGATACAGACATGCCTTTAAAAACTAATCTGCAAAGAGTAAAGGAACAAGTCACTATCATAGAGCTAACATAAGGCTTCAATATAATAGTCAGAGTTACAAAACTGCCATTCCATCCACTAGTCTGCTTGCTGTTCTTACTCCACCCAAACTCCAGCGTCATGCTGGGAACCAGCCCAGTGCAACATTTGTTGAAACTCACACTTCTACTCCATGTCTTTTTATGACTGATTCTCCAGTTTGTGGCATTGACTAGCACAGGCCAGGTGCTGCAGATATCTGTATTCATAGAACTTACAGAGTAGATGCTCAGATGCTGCCTTCCAAGCCAGACTGAAGGGGAAGGTGGGGTCAGGATGGCAGAGAGAGAGAAGCAATTAACTCAGCAGGATCAAGGCTGGGTAGAGCCAAGTTGTGAGGAGAAACAGGAGGCTGCCAGAACAACTTGGGCAGCCAGGACAGTGCATGCAAGGGTACAACAGGTGCGAGTAAGGGCACTGTTCTCAGGGAGCAATGTAAACTTCCAGGTGCTGACTAAAGGGTATGGGGTAGGAAGTGGCAGGTGATGCAGCCAAAAAGAAAGGCAAAGCCTAAATCATAAAGCCCTCACAGAGTACACTACAAAACAGTGCCAGTGTCATAAGGATACAACATGCAGTGTTTCCCAAATGACTTTGGTTATAATGAAGTGTCTCTGGTATACGTTTGAGAATGGAGTGCAGAAAGCAAGACTAGAGGCAGAGGATTCTATGTTGGTCATGGGAATGAGGACCAAAATCAAAGCCTTGACAGCACAAATACCAAAGTTAGAAGCCACACTGGTTGATCCAGGATGACCTAAAAGTTTCTGGCCTTGCCTTCCCCCAAGTGCTGATCTTACTTCTGGCACACAGTTAAGGAGGTGCATAATCAACTTATTATGGTTGTGCTGCACACCACCAATCCTTCTAGTCCCACAACCTTCGTGGGTCAGTTCTTGATGCCCTCACCTTCCCCAGTCATCCTGACCCTTTAGGTCTGTGGAATTCGATCCATCCTGTACACTACTACAGCAGCCCGGAGTGCTCGCAGAGGTGTGAGTCTGTGCAAGTGGGTTTGTTTTCGTCTGGACCCTGTGTCCAGGGCTTCAGTGTTGCCCTCAGGAAGCCTGTCAGGCACAGTGCTCTGGGTGTGGTAGATGCTCAGTATTTACATGCTTGATAACCAGTCTAATAATCTAATAATTAAGTTTTCTTTGAGGCCTATATTGAAGACTTGGATCTATGTCAAGCTCTCATACAAAGGTAACATCAGATGACGGGTTTTGCTCTGACAGACACGTTCTGTTACTTGACCAAATAAATGTACTCTAACTCAGGAAGGCTGCACCTGGGTATACTATAGCATCAAACCCAGTTGAGACCGGCTCCCAAAGGCAGAAGGTATTTCTGATTGGCAGCTGGCAGAACTGAAGGTTCCACTGCCAGGTAGGGATCAAGCAAAATGTGGTTCCAAATGCCACTGATAGATGGTTTTTTAACCACCTGTGATGATGACAACCCACAAGCTAAAAATTTACCTGCTTAAAAAGACCCCTGGGATGTGGGAAGAACAAGACTGGCCAAGCCATGATGGTTGTAAACTAACTGTGTCAATCAAAGTTCATTAGGTTATCTTCTTTTGTGTACGGTAAAAATACTCCAAAACAGAAATACAGGACCAAGTTTCTATGAACAAATTAGGGTTCTGTCCAAGGAAATATTTCACACTGAAAGGAAAATATAGTAAGATACTTAATTTTAAAGAAGGATGTAGATTTACTCCTTCAGTACAAAATGGCATGTGGCAAATCAAAGTAGGTTCATCCCTCCACTTGGTTTCCATTTCACATTTCCCAAAGGTAATCCAAAAATCTCCGATGTTAATTTTTCTACAGACTCTGCTCAGCACCTACAGACCTACAAGAGTACACACCTCAGGATCTGGGCTGGGTGGGACTTACATCCTCCTGAGAGTCAATCACTGTAAATACCCACACACAGATTCAAAAACTGACAGTGAAGATAGACAGGAAAGAAACAGTTCTAAGCTGTGGCTATTACCTGTTAAAAATATCATCATCTTCTCCTCCCCAGCCCCAGTAATTGTTAGGAAATCCATTGATGGTAAGAAACTGTTTTTTACTTAGAGCAGAGACACCTCCAAAATACTGAACATAAGGTAGGCTGGGGAAAAAACAGAAACAGAGGATCCATGGTTAGTGGTTTTTAACATCCCCAAAATAAACCATGCTGCTTTTATTCTCTGGAATTTTTTTTTTTTTTTTTTTTGTGGCACCAGGGATTGAACTCAACCTCGCGCTTGCCAGGCAAGCACTTAAGCCACTGAGCTAAATCCCTAGCCCTTGTCTTTTTGAGACAGGGTCTCACTATGCAGTTCAGGCTGGCCTTGAGCTCACTTTGTAGCCCAGGCTGGTCTGGAACTCACAACGATCCTCCTGTCTCAGCCTCCCAAGTGCTGGGATTACAGGCATAAGCCACCACACCTGGCTTCTCTGGAATCTTTTGATGGGGGTTTACAAGAGGTTTTTTTCTTTGTTTGTTTTTGCTTTTACATCAAAGTTCAGATTATTTTAGAGAAGACACATATCAAA
>RJWT010029770.1:0-14830 GCA_004365215.1 Cuniculus paca | reverse complement strand
A
This sequence comes from Cuniculus paca, assembly GCA_004365215.1. Taxonomy (NCBI): domain Eukaryota; kingdom Metazoa; phylum Chordata; class Mammalia; order Rodentia; family Cuniculidae; genus Cuniculus; species Cuniculus paca. Next base: position 14,829 of record RJWT010029770.1, on the reverse strand, counting down.
GGTGGTGAGTTCCATCCCCGGTACTACAAAACAGAAAAAAAAAAAGAAACTTACCTACTTTCTTCTGGCGGACTGTTTCTGTTTTAAAATTTAGGTATTCGAAGCCGGGCGTGGTGGCTCACGCCTGTAATCCCAGCACTCTGGGAGGTTGAGACAGGCGGATCATTGTGAGTTCGAGACCAGCCTGGGCTACAAAGTAAGCTCAAGGCCAACCTGAACGGCATAGTGAGACCCTGTCTCAAAAACAGGGCTGGGGATCTAGCTCAGCGGTCTAAGCGCCTGCCTGGCAAGCGCAAGGTCGTGAGTTCAATCCCCGGTGCCGCAAAAAAAAAAAAAAAAAAAAAATTTAGGTTTTCGATCCGTTTGATTTTAGTTTAATATATGGTGAGAAATAATGGGTCTAAATTCAATTGTCTACCTGTGACCAGCCAGTTTTCCCAGCACCATTTGTTACAGTTACATTTATTACCTCTAGCTTATGTTTTTGGTCTCTGTCACAGATCAGGGGGCTGAATGTGCCAGGGTTGTTTCTGCATCCTCTATTCTGTTCCACTGACTCACACATCTGTTTTTGTGCCAGTACCATGCTGTTTTTAATCACTGTAACTTTGTAAGATAACCTTAAGTCCAGGATTGTGATACCTTCTCCTTTACCCAGGATTACTTTTGCTACACTGGATTTCTTCTGGTTCCAAATGAATTTTAGAATTGTTTTCTCTAGTTCTGTAAGGAATGCTATTGGTAAATATCTGGAATTTCTGACTCAAATTTTATTTCATTAACTATGTTAAGTATTGGTGAATATCAACTAAAATTAAATTTCAACTATAAAATACTTTTCAAAGCACACATGTAGTCTATGTTGCTCACTGATCTAACAATCTATTATGTACTAGTCATTGAGTGTGAAGCTAAATAATAACAGCCCACAGTAAATGTGAGTGATAAACACGGTGAGTTGGGTGTGGTACATGTCCATAATCTGGGTACTCTGGGAGGCTGAAGCAGGAGGATCATAAATTCAAGACCAGCCTGGGCAACTTAATAACTTGGCAAGACCCTGTCTCAAAATCAAAAACTTAAATTAAAAGGGAAGAGGGATGTGATGGCTAGGAATATAGTTCAGTGCAAAGGCCGTGTTAAAGACCTGCTACCAAAAAAACAAAAACAATAAAAAAATCAAAATCGGCTACAGCATATACTAGAGTATAGTGTATTAATAAAAACAGATTTTCCACTGGGAACTTCTGCTTTAATATTCAAAACAATACCTGTTTCAATAATCCTACTTATAGGAATATTTAAGCACTGGATCAATTTTACAAACACCTATGAACTATACTAGTGTACTTATCACAATTTTATTCATAATAATGAAACTTTAAAAAAACCTAAACCACTGCCAATGAGACTGATTAAATAATATATCAAAAAATTAAATGCTATTCATTCTGTAAAAATTATCATACTGCCACATAGATGTAAAAAAATGACATGTTACAACTATTCACGATATATGACTGAGAAGAAAAAGTAGGCTCTGGGTTCAAGTACTAATACAAAAAAATAGGGCAACCCACTCGGGACCCCTTCTGCCTCTCTCTTGGACAGAAGCTTTCTTTCTCTCAATAAATATATCCTGCTCATAAAAAAAAATAATAATAATAAGCCGGGCGTGGTGGTGCACTCCAGTAATCCCAGCACTCGGGAGACTCAGGCAGGAGGATCACTACAAATTACAGGTCAACCTGGGCTACAAAGTGAGTTCAAGGCCAGTCTGAACAGCATAGTAAAACCCTGTCTCAAAAAGACAAGAGCCGGAGATTTAGCTCAGTGGCATAAACGCCTGTGCTAGGTCAGAAGTTCGATCCCCAGTGCCAGAAGAAAATAATAGTAATAAAATGAATAAATGACAAATGGATGCCTAAAAAGATATGGAAGAAAAAAACACTGGTTTTATGTGGAAGCTATGACTATATTATTTTTGGTTTCTATTTTAGACATTCCTGTACTGTTTTTTAAAATAATAAACATTTTATAAACAAAAAGTTATTATTTTGGAAAAGTACATTTAAAAAAAATAGAAAAGTATAGTATATTCACCTCTACATTTGACATAGTAAAATTTTAAACCCACAAGGCCAACTCATAAACATTAGTATGGGACTTTGATAAGCTCCTACTCACAAATTCCAAACTCTACTTATTCATTTAATAATCTGGGTAATCTGGGAAGCTGAGGCAGGAGGTCACTTATTCATCTAATAAATGTTTCCAAACATACTGTACTGTACTTATTATCATACTCACATTTACTATATTTACCTAAATCATTTACAGAACATTCAGCCTGTTGAGGGTTAAATTTCTCAGAGGACAGATATGGAGAAGAGTTTTGTTTGTTTGTTTGTTTGTTTGTGGCACCAGGGATTGAACTCACGACCTTGTGCTTGCTAGGCAGGAGCTTAGGCCGCTGAGCTAGATCCCCGGCCCTGGTGTTTTTGAGACAGGGTCTCACTATGCCGTTCAAACTGGCCTTGAGCTCACTTTGTAGCCCAGGCTGGTCTCGAACTCACAATGATCTGCCTGTCTCAGCCTCCCGAGTGCTGGGATTACAGGCGTGAGCCACCACGCCCAGCGGAGAAGAGTTTTTAAAAAGATATTTTTCCCCTTGAAAATAAGAGGAGAGATTATCTAAGTGGCCCATTATACAATGCATTCTTTAAACAATTTTAAAATTTAGAGGAATATTTTGTATCCTATTCTAAAAGATTTAGAAATCAATCAGAATAAAACATATTAGTAATGATTTTAAAACAGTATTATGTAAGCCTACAATTGAGAACAATTTCTTACAAAATTTTCTTTCACTTATGAAAAACTGAAAACTATCTCATGTCTATGTTCTACAATCCTTTTTGATTTCCTAGAACATAACAATTTGGAAATAATATATAAAATAACTGGCTGATACAAAACAGAGTTCTTTCAGATTATTTTATTAAACTGACATCCTAAACAAACGCACATAGTTTTTTATTGTAACAAAACCACAAAGAGTCCACATAAAAGAATGTATTAGTTGTGTGATAAGGTTTTGCTGAATCTCAACAGTCTTTTTTTTTTTTTTTAAAGCAGTGGCTGGCTAAAGAAAGTCATTAACATTAACACAGATAATGGCAGAAAACTACAAAAACTCCAAATACAGAAAGGCTGTTCTTGTATACTAACAGCATAACCATTATGATTGAAAAACCACACAATATTCTTTCTCACATCTGTTTTGCTAATAGGCCAAGAATGAGGGTCTACTGAGTATCCTAGACAACCGAATTAGAAACTAGGAATGTCTGGTAAATACTGTTTGTCCCAACATTCTGAAACTAAACAGGCCTAGAAAAGATACTGATCCTAAATAATCATTTTAGTTTTACCTTCCTGAAAATAGAACCATCACTTTGGGCTTTTTTTTTTCCTCCTATCCACTTAAAAAAAAAGAAAACCAAGATTTATAAATTACTTTTTTAAGGTCCTAGTTTTAGGTTAGTACTGTAAGAGAATATGCTTTTTAGATTAACAAAACATGTTTTTTAATTCATTTTTCAAGTAGACGCTCAAGTACGTTAACAATACAGAAACCAATGTAACTAGATGATTGTATTATAAAGTAAACCGGTATTCAACTACAATCCAACAGCTTAAGACGATTTGGCAAGAATTCGTCTCTGAGCTAGGGTTTTTCCATAGACAACACTGAACTCTTCCAGGAAATGCCCCCTTTTCAGGGCCCCAGGCCTTGTTACATATTGTTAGGCCAGGTTTATGGAACCAAACAAATGTAATGTTCTCAATGAATATACAAAGTTATATAGTACAAGTAAATTCTAAATTACCAATTTATTACATAAAAATCTCCCAAAGAAAAAATGAAGAAGCATCTAGATACCTTTTCATTCATTTGCATTGCTTTCCTTAATTTAATTCCTTATTTTTTATAAATAACTAAATTAGCTTAGAATTTGACTTAAAAATGTAAAGAATGGTATGGTTATACAGGGTGATGGAATCATCCATACTATTTTAGATGTCTTCATTTTAATCAAATTACATTTGAAGGTTACTTTTTTTTTTCTTTTCTTTTTAGTCTTTGTTTAAAAGAAAAAACATGCTTCTTGATTCCTTTTCAGTTTTCCCTCAGGGCATTCCATCACTGGAAATTAAATTCTAAAACAAAAACAACACAAGCATGCACATTTATAAATTAACAGGACCAGTCACGAGCAGCAAATACCAAACAATAAACAACAAACTACAAGGGCTACTCGAAAACAGCACAAGTTAAAATTAAAACCACAATCCAACAAGAAAACCTTTAATTTTCAAGTTCACTAACTCACCAAATGTAGTAGTACCAGTTTGACATTCCTGTCCTTCAAGACAAAATTCATATAATAGATACATTTCCAAAGTGATAAAGTTTGTTTTAAACACTAAACTGAGAACCTTTAACTACATATATTAGTATGGTGAATCCACAATTTTTGTCCTTCTCATTGGAATGCCATTCTTGATTTAGATTTAGTTTTCCATGCATTCAATTTTTGCTCCTTTGAAATGTGGGTCTAAGGGACTTTTTTTTTTTTTAATGTTTATTATTTAAGAAATGTAGACCTCTAAGGGCTGGAGATCTAGCTCAATGGCCTAAGCGCCTGCCTGGCAAACACGAGGTCATGAGTTCAATCCCCAGTGCTGCAAAAAAAACAAAAAAGGAAAGAAAAAAAAGAAATGTAGAACTCTAAAATAATTATTCAAAAACAAATTTAAACATTTAAGAAACAGTCTATTGACTTTTACATGATTGCATAAAACTACTAAACATTTCAAATAAATTTGCATGTCACTAATTTATTGCAAAAGTAAATGTTTTTCTTCCATTGTTAAGTATCATTTCTCCCTAAACAATAGTCTGACTTTATCTAAAAATACAGACTAGAGTACTATACTCCTAAAAAAAAAAACAGGTCTTCAGAAGTGGTAGCTAAATGAACATTTCTGCTGTTCCTCCTCACATCTTATTTGGAAATAAAACATAACCTATCCTCAGTTCAGCTGTAATTAGACCATAAAAAAGTAGGGTTTCATAAATTCCCTTAACTAAAGAGACATTCCCTTAACTAAACTATTATTATTTTTTAAATAAATATGCATCCTTTTTGGCTAAGTCAAAGCTCAGATGGTTCTAAACCAGTAGATTATACAGAACAAACTTTAAAAATCATTTAAAATATTTCATGTGAAAAAGAACAGAAGCCTGGTGTCGAACACACTTACTAATATAATCCAGCACTCTGGAAGGCTGAGGCAGGAAGACTTCAAGTTTAAGCTCCCAAAATTTATAGACTTAGTGAGACCCTGTCCAAAATAAAAACAAAAACAAAACTAAAGAAAGGACTGGGCAGGAAGCTCAGTGCAATGGCTCTGGGTTCAATCCCCAGTCTGGGGAGAAGACAGGGATAGACAAATATCAACTTTTAGTAGGAAATTATTCACCAAGAAACAATTATGTAGTATTTGTATTTGAAGTCCTCTAGTGTACTAAATTAAGTTTCCTATGTATCCATGTAGCAATCAAAATTTAAAACATCCTATCATGATTCCTGGGAGTTTCCAACCAAAAGAAAAACAACAGAAATGGAGAGCCAAGATTCAATACTAATTCAATAGACTATTAGAGAAAATTTACATCTAAGACATTTTTAATTAAATATCCATCTGTCAAATTCTAAATTTAAAATTTAGTTGCACACAGCTTTCAACTACATTCAGTTGAACAATTATATGTAAGTGCCAGGAAGAATGAAATAAAGTATTGTTTTTAACAGTGATAATCTTACAGCTTATCTTCGCTATTAGACGACTATCATGGCACAAACTGCACTCAAGAACGAACTTTATGTTGCAAGATGGCCAAGGATATGGCTAACAGAATTATCTAACAATACTTTCTCAATGTGAAGACAGGCAAATGAATATGTTTTCACAACAAAAGACCCCCAAAAGAGAAAGAAAAGATAAAACGTATTTTTTGAGCCATAGTTCGACTAGCTGTATCAGTTGACTAGTGGTTTGACGTCATGAGTATTTTCCAGGATGCTGCCTGTACATTTAAGGTCATATTTTCATATGAAAATCCCAAACAAAAGAAACAAAAGAAAAATATCTTTAAAATGTCTTTGAGATATCCTTAAAAGTTTTAGAATTATGAACAAAAAGTTTAACTTCCATGTTTAGTTTTCCAGGATTGACAACAGTTGGACAGTTACATAACAGTAAGAACAAATTCTATAGTAGAAAATTTAGAAAGAGCAAGATAGTTTGGGAAACACAAATCTACAACAAATAAGTCTTCATGACCTAAACAAACTTTCTGTTTTTAAGAAATACGAAGAAGGCAGAAAGTAGGGCGCAACAAGAGAAATGGTAGAAATTGATCGAAGAAAATTCCGTGCAATAAAACTTGTGAGAAACTCCCCTCTCAATTTCCCCACTCACAATTTTCTGAGTGCCTTTCTACATCCACTTGACAATTATTCTCCTTAACCTACCTATTCAACAAAGTTCTCAAGTCACTGGTTTCTTTGACTTAGATTTTTCTTAGGTTTAACTACCTCTCAATTTGGCAGAGATGTGAAATTCAAAGACTTGTGATGCTACAGTAACAAGACATCCCCCCTTCCAAAAGTATTTTGAAAACGACAAATCAATGGTCACCTGGATGAAACGTACTTTAAAATATAACATATAAGCATGATGATCTGCTAAGCAAACCGTTACATAACGCCTATTTTATGTCTCAAGAGTACTTTTTCTTTTTTCTTTGTACTGGGGATTGAACCCAGGCCTTGTGCATGCCAAGAAGTGCTCTACCACTGAGCTACATCCCTAGCCCTTCTTTTTCTTTCCATAAGACTGGAAGTACAGTCCGTGTTGCAAATTTTCCTGAAGACTGCCCCCCGCTCTCCGGAGAGAAAACGGTTTTCCTAAATTCCAAATTTCCAGGAATATTACAACTGCTTCGTCAAGGAATAGCGAATGAAAACATAGTCAGTAATTTTAAGATTCATCTCCTCATATAGACAGTGGTCTGGGCCGATCGAAGAGACATTTCCAAGCTCCTCGGAAACTACACACCACGCAGCGACAACAAACACACAAGAGCTCGGGGGTGAAGGCAATGCCACCCCGTATCTGACGTAGCACTAACACCTACTTCAAACTTGATCGCATCCGTTATCTCAGCGCATCCTCACCGTACCCCCAAGAGGCAGGCCACCCCTCTGCCGGGCAGCGCACCCGGCCAAAGGACACACACGCCGTCGCATCTCCACCCGGATAACAAAAGCGATGGCAAACTCCTCTCGCGTTGAAGAACAGAGGCGGCGGCGGGGGGAGGGTAGTCATACAGTACCGCCGAGATGACCCCTAACTGAAGCCCTTCTCGGCCGTTTCGCCCATGCCGTGGCCCCGGGGGAACCGAGGCGGGGCTGCGGGGAGGCCCCCGGCGGGGCAGGAAACCAGCGACGCCCGCCCCGCGCGCCCCTGGGCCGGCGCGAGCGATGGACGAAGCCCAGGCGATCAGCGCGGGGTGACACCCGACGCCCCCGGCCCAGCAGCCCCGACTCACCTGCAGAGCCGATTTCCATTCATGGAGCTGGGGATGGAGCTTCGGGCGAGAACGGTACCCGCCAGCCGAGCGAGGCGGCGGCAAGGCGGCCCCGAGGCGGGGGCGATGCGGCTCCCTCAGAACCGCACTCCGCGCGCTCGGCCGGAAGAGCCGCCGCCGGGAGACGGCCCCGCGCCCGGCGAGAGCGAGGCGAGGCTGGAGGCGAGGCCAGGGGACCCCCGCGGAACTTGCGTAGCCCTCTGCCGATGCCGCGCCCCCCCGCCCTTCGACAGCGAGCAGCAGCCGCCGCCGCCGCCGCCGCCACCGCCGCTCTCCTCGGAGCCGCCCCGGAAGCCCGCCGGCGTCAGTTCCGCCGCCCGGCCCGCGCCGAGTCCACGCCTCACCTCTGGGCCCGAGCCTTGCGGGAGCGCGGTCGGTGCGGGCGCGGCCGGCGCAGAGGACGCTGGGGAGGCGGCGGGAGCGGGCGCGCGCGCGGGGGGCGCAGGCCGCAGCCAGCCCCGGGACTGGAGCTCCGCGCAGGTGGCTGCCTGCCCGAGGCCGGCGACGCTTACCTGGAAAGCATCTGTCACCTGGAGCTGGCTGGGGACCGCCCGGACCCCCTCCCCGGCCGCTCTAGCCTCGCCCGCCTGGGCAGCCTCACGGGCGGTCGAGGGGCCACGGGGATGGATATCTCCAACCCGTACCGCTGCCTTACCGACTTTTTTTTCTTTTGAGGGAGGAGTATGTACAACATAGTTTGGACACGGAATTAAAGGAACAGGACAGTGCTGGGCGTGATGGCGCGCGTCTACAAATCGCTTGTGCCAGCCAAGTCTGGCCAATTGATTTAGCGAGACCTACCTCGATTTTTTTTTTTTAAGGTTGGGTATGTAGCTTAGTGCAAAAATCCTGCGTTCTATCTCAGGTACCGGGAAAAAAAGTCGTTACACAAACATTATGAAATGGTTTCCATGTTTAAAATTCTTTAATAACGCCTTGTCACGCTGAAAAATCCACCTTTCCAGGGTTAGAGCGCCCAGCATAAAGTGGCTGCAGCTTTCTCCTTCTCATCCTCATGACCATGCTATAGCTAAGCTGGTCGACTTCCAGTTCCCCCAGCGCGCCGCCAAGCGCTTCTCTTTGCTGACTCGGAGGCCGGTTTTGGATCCTTTGGCCAGGAATCATCTCCCCATTCTCCTCTCAATGCCGGGCGCTTCTTTCCCTACCTTTCTGTAATCCATGTCAGTAGCCTTTCCAGGACCACCTGAGGTGGAGCACCTTTGTTATTCTATTCTAGTATTTCCTTGGTAATGCTTCTCGCAGTCTGTAGTTTGCTGACTACTTACTTCACTGTCCATCTCCCGACTAGAATGTAAGTTTGGTACCGACTAGAATGTAAGTTTGGTACCGGGGCTCAAACTCACAACCTTGCGCTTGCCAGGCAGGGCGCCTACACCACTGAGCTAAATCCCTGGCCTACAATTTAAGTTTTATAAGGAAACCCCAGCACATTATCGGCAAATACTAGAGCCTTTAAAAATACTCGTTGCTTTAGTGATGCCTGATACTACTTGATGCAGCCTGAACAATGATTCATGATTTTTCTCGGTGCCCTTGGATGTTTACAATGTTTACAAAATAATGCTTACAAAATTTTATAAATCAAAATACATTTTTAAAGCAAAAGGAGAAAAAAATCCTGTTTTCAGTTTCCCTCCACTCACTGTGGGATTTTAGTCACTTGATGTCTCTCATCTGAAAAATGGGAAGAACAACATGTACCTTACAGAGTTGCTGTAAGATTAAGGAATGTACATAAAGCACGGAGAAGACCTTCCCTAAATATTAATAATAAAATTGCTCACTATTGTTATAATGTAAAGGATTTAATAGATTATGCTATCATATAATGATTTCTTAATAAATAGAGCAGACTTCAAACCACATGACTTCAATTCTGCCTTTTTCTTTCCTTTACATCCCCACCTGGTACTGAAAATATCCTCTTCAGGTTGAAAATACCAAATCAAATGCCACCAAACACTGCATCATAAACACAATCCAAATCTTGGTGGGATTTGACAGGTAAACACCAGCTCTTGTGCCAGGTCTATCAGACCTTCTACTCCGCTAACTCACATAGTTCCCAACATGAATACTGGCTTATTAAGCTTCCCTCAGAAGGTGATGGTGATGAACTCTCCAAGTGGGCTACTGTCTTTATTTTAGACATTGATAGAGTAGGATTTGGACCCTCTGATTCATTCTAATTAAATAAATGTGTATGATGCCTTCCTATTACTGTCTGGCACCCCACTGCTTTAGAGTGAGCCCATGTGAAAGGCTCATGAATTGTAGAATCAGGAGGTAGGAACCCAAAAGAGTTGGATAACTGTGCCAGAGACAAAGCCATACAAGGCTCTCTCCTGACCACATGCCCTATTGTGGATAACTCATTCCGAAGTGAGCCTGCTCTTAAGGGTACAGAGCAGAGAGTTTGTGTATGTTGTTGACTGCTATAGCTTCAGTGCCTAGAAGAGTGCTAGTGCCTGGAACACAACAGCATTCAGTATGTGTTGGACAGATGGGTGAATAAATGGGCTTCAAGAACTGGGCTCAGGAAACAGGTTGAAACTCTGGCCTTATGCCTGGTCACACTGTTCTCAGAAAGAATAGTATAAAATCTCAGATACAGAGAAATCAGTGCTCTCTGAATGCTGAGTGCTCAGCAGCCACCATTAACCCAGTGCAACGTTTCTTAAAATATGACCCTCAAATTGCAAACTAGAAAAGGAAAAGACAGTAGTAGAACTTTAAATTAATAAATTAGACACGAAAACTGAAACCATTTGCTCTTCAAAATAAAAAGGCACACCACAGATTGGGAAGAAATATGTGAATAAAAAATGTGAGTGATTTAACAAAGACAATATCAAGATAACAATTAAGCACCTGAGATGATCAATACCACTGGCCATTAGGGAAAGGCAATGCCTTCAGGAAAGGTGGTGCCTTAAAGCCTGTAAGGCCCCAAGCTCATACTAATAGGTTTCTGTTGTTAGGTAAATTTTGCTGGGTGTGGTGGTGCACACCTGTAATCCCAGCACTTAGGATCCTGAGACAGGAGGATTGCCAAGAGTATGAAGTCAGCCTAGGGTACAATGTGAGTTGAATCCCAGTCTGAATTAGTGAGACCCTGTCTCAAAGAAAAAGAAAGAAAGAAAGAAAGAAAGAAAGAAAGAAAGAAAGAAAGAAAGAAAGAAAGAAAGAAAGAAAGAAAGAAAGAAAGGGAGAAAGGGAGAAAGAGAGAAAGAGAGAAAGAGAGAGAGAAAGAGAGAGAGAAAGAGAGAGAGAAAGAGAGAGAGAAAGAGAGAGAGAAAGAGAGAAAGAAAGAGAAAGAGAGAGAGAGAAAGAGAGAGAGAGAGAAAGAGAGAGAGAAAGAGAGAGAGAAAGAGAGAAAGAAAGAGAAAGAAAGAAAGAGGAAAGAGGAAAGAAGAAAGAGAAAAAGAAAAAGAAAAAGAAAAAGAGAGAAAATGGAGACTGGGACGTGCTTCTACCTGCCTGGAAAACATAAGGCCTTGAGTTCAATTCCAGGTACAAAAAAAAAGAAAGAAAAAAGAAAAAAAATTTGCCAAGGGGTACACACCTGTAATCCTAGCACTCAAGGCTGAGGCAAGAGGACTATGAGTTTGAGGATAGCCTGACCTACACAGCGAGTTCAAGGCCAGCCTGGTCTATGTGGTGAGACCCTGTGTCAAACAAACAAACAAACAAACAACACTTCATTATCAAAAGACAGCATCCATCAGCATTTTTTTGCAAGGTAGAAAAAAAGCTACTTTGTACTGTGGCAAACAATATAAAACATACGTAGCTCAGGGTCAGACAGAGTTAAGATAGCCTTCCCCTATTCACTGTGACCCTGGGAAAGTTACTTACTCTTGAGGTTTATGTTCTTCACCTGTACAAAGAAGAGGACTTGCTCTAGCTGACATCTTGCATCCTTGCACGTGTGAGCCTAATGCAGCTGGTCTATCTGAGATGCCCTGAGCCACTTTCCTGAGCCAAGATCTCAATGCCCATTCATTTACTCACCCACCCAGCCCTTAGTCCCCTGTGTTGCCCCATCTCTACTCCAACAAGATGGAAGAAAACTATCAGGAACTAGGAAAAAGTCACCAAACTGCAGGTACAAGTGTAAATTTTGGCGAAAGGAACTGCTCACAGAAAGAAAGTGGTTCACAGAATAGCTACAGCACATGATACAAAACTTCAGCTCTCTTAAGTAGGGTAAATTAGGGCTAAACAGCATCTCTGGTATTGAAGAGGTGACTATGTTTACAAACAAAGGAACAGTGATCCATGTCAAGAATCCTAAAGTTCAGGCACCTCTGGTAGTGTACACTTTCACCATTACAGGCCATGTTGAGAGAAACAGCATCTTAAACCTGTTTGGTGCAGTCTGATTAGTGTAAGGAGACTGGCCGAAGCTCCGCCCAATCTGTGGACAGAAAAGCACCACTTGCTACTGGAGAGAGAATGATGATGGGGATCTTCTGGAGAATTTTGATGAGGCTTCTAAAAATGAAGGAAACTGAACTGAATCAACTTCCGAAGGAGATAAAACCTGGAAGAAGTAATTGGGGGCTGCTGTTTTATATTGTGACTGCTTTTAAAAACTTTTTATATACCTAATAAAATCTAGATCTGTAATATTTTTAAGCCCAAGCCCTTTGGACACTGCAGCTCTTTTCAGTTTTTGCTTATATACAAGTCATTCTTTGCAGGCAGTTAAGCTGAAGAAGCCTGGGAATAAAGTTTGAAGAAAAGATTAGTAAAGTTCTTTGCCTAGTTATAAATAAATAAATAAATAAATAAATAAATAAATACTTAGGGACTTGGGTGCCACTGCATGCTTACTCAATAGTCCTCATGTCTTTCATTCTTGCTAGAAGACATGATCAGCAAGACTAATTCACTTTCGTTCACATGATTTAAAGGGCATTTGCTTTGACAGGGACAGAATGGGAGGTGTACCATTTCCAACAATAAAGACATGAGACCAAGGTCCGCTAGGGATTCCAAGGAAAGATTTCCTTAGTTAGAATGCAACAATGAGAAAATTAGTCCTACTTCTAGGTGACATTGTTTTCCCAGCATCTTTTCCTGGGATTTTAGTGGCCACATTGGGAACATTAGGTGAACTAGTACGAGGATAAGCTAACAAACAGAAGAAAACTAACAAATAGAAGAAAAAAAGATTGCAACCTGGTTCCTCGGTGTTACCATTTAGCCACTTAATTAACCAACCTTAAGAGCCATATCAAACCAGAACTTCCTGTAATATGAAATGGTCAGTTTCTTTACATATGCCAGTCAGAATTTTGTAATATACCATTGAAGGTAATGATGCAGCACACACACACAAACATATACATATATATATACATATATATATATATATATATATATATATATATATATACAATTTTTTTTTTGCGACAGGGTCTCACTGTGTAGTTTAAACCGTCCTTGAACTCATGGTGATCCTCCTGCCTCAGTCTTCCTAGTGTTGGGGTCACAGGCATGTGCCACCATACCCAGCCCTACATGATTACTACGAATATGTACTTGTTATACAAGACATACGGTGTATAAATGCTTATCCAAATACTTTGAGTATTCAAACCCCACCTTTTGCAGTTCATTCTCATTAGTAGCCCATAGACCTTTCTCAAGAACTTGGCTGGAAGCTTCTACTGCTTCTTTTAAGAATAAAGTTCCCTGCCTTTGCAAGATGGGGAAGGGGGCCTAAGAGATCCCTAAATTGTCCCTCAATGTTACTTTATCCCCAAGAGTTTACCAAGATGACAGTGGGGAAAGTGCAATAACCCAGAGCAAGAGGATGGTATGTTCTTGCTGGGCAAGTCATAAAGACCTAGGGCTGGGGATCTAGCTCAGCGGTCTAAGCGCCTGCCTGGCAAGCGCAAGGTCGTGAGTTCAATCCCTGGTGACGCATTAAAAAAAAAAAAAAAAAAAAAAAAATATATATATATATATATATATATATATGGCCAACCATGCTATGGTGTCCAAAGGAAGGAAGTCATGGTGTATAAGTGGGTAACTTCTAACTGTACCTCATTCCCCAGCAACTCTTTTCCAGCTTCTCCTTAAAATGGCTGCTTTGAAAGACCACTTCTGTCAGGCTCTCTGCATACTTTCTAAGCCTGACAGTTTTCCTCAGTCTATAGCCAGAGGAATAAACAGAAAGTTAGAAATAGCTGGAGATATAGCTCAGCGGCCTAAACGCCTGCCTGGTAAACGCAAGATCATGAGTTCAATCCCCGGTACCACAATAAAAAAGAAAGTTAGAAATAAAAAGATAGCTAATTTTCCAATTCAATATTACTTTCTTTTCAGACATTACAGACAGCAGCCTGGGGAGCGCCCAGGTTCAGAATTTTAAGCTGGTCTTCTTGCACCATGATCCTTTCCTTTAGCCACCAAACCCTAATTACCATGTGATTGTGGGGTCTGCTCAGCCAAGAGATACTCAACAGAACCCACCCTCTCTCTGCCCCAAGGCTGTTGCTTGGCAAGAATGTGGTCCAGCATATTAACAGAGCAGTGATGGTTGTTTAAACAATGCTGAAGAGATGTCTGGGGTGATGGACAAACCTTCACTCAAAACCTTGGGATCCAGGATCAAGCAGTACAGGCCCTAGGCTCCCGGTTTCTTTTTCTTTTTCTTTTTTTTTTTTTTTTTTTTTTTTTTTTTTTGCGGCACCAGGGATTGAACTCACAACCTTGGGCTTGCCAGGCAGACACTTAAGCGGCTGAGCTAGATCCCCAGCCTCCCAGTCTCTTTAAAAAGCCACCAACAATAACATCCTGAAGCACCCTCAAAAACCACTCTTCTAAAACTAAAATGTACAGCAAAATTCTGCCATAATCATCCTCCCACTCATCATCCCAACCCCAACCCTGATAACTAAACCCATGGCCTTGTGCATGCTAGGTGAGCATCCTACCACTGAGCTCTATCTCCAACCCTGGTAAATTCTTTTTGCTGCACTTGTCATAAATTTATTTTGTCTCATTTAAAGTGGGAAAAATCTGCTCCATGCTCCAATTTGCTCTTCAAGTTCAACTAACCTCCCTAA
>RJWT010029769.1:0-14830 GCA_004365215.1 Cuniculus paca | reverse complement strand
CCTATGTTTATAGCAGCACAATTTGTAATAGCCAAATCTTGGAAACAACCCAAATGCCCATCAATTGAGGAATGGATAAAGAAGATGTGGTACTTTTATACAATGGAGTATTATTCAGCTATAAAAAATGATCACATGGAGGCTTTTATAGGTAAATGGATGAGACTTGAGACCATACTCATAAGTGAAATAAACCAAACACACATGTGTAAACACCGCATTATCTCCCTAGTGTAAGAAACTGAAAGACTCAATAAGATACAAAATTCCTGATAAATATGAAAAAAAGGTTCTGAAGTCCAACGGTGCTTTTATTCTTTGATTTGATTGGTTTAAGTAGCTCTCCTACTATTTGAAGGCAATATGTGAGAAGATAGGAACAGCTCTTTTGAAAAATGAGACACTATGGTAGCCATTGCTGGTTTCTTGTTATCCGACTTGAAGACCTGTAATGCTATTCTCTTTCATCTGGTTTAATACTACTTTGTTTTGTTTGAGTTTATTGTCTGTAAATGTATGAACAACCATTTTGAAGAAAACAAGAGAGACTAGGGTAACCATTTGTTAATCTCCTGTTGTTATGTTTTGAAAACCTGTATAGCTTGCCGTGTTCTGGTTTGAAATGCTCTATTAGGTTTGACTCTATTCTGTTTTCTTTTGCTTTGTTTTGTTCTATTTTGTTTTATTTGTTCTATTCTCTTTAAAATAAAAAAAAATCCTTAGTGGATAACCTATGCATATCTTCTTTAACTGTGTTAAAAAGTATACCATGCCAGGCTGCTAGGTTGGTCTGCTGGAGATCATCCATCACAGAGGCTTCCCTCAATATAATTGCACTAGGCAGTTTCTACATCAAATCTTTTTTTTCTCTATTATTACTTTTTTTGTCCTGTTTGCAAAGATGGGATCAGGATAATTCAATTTTATTACTAACTTGAAGCAACAATGTAAACATGAGAAAAAGAGATGGGATGGGAAACAATCAAGTCTTAACCAAGTAAACTACTCTTTATAACCTGGCAAGGAATATCAAATCCCATTGAATGTGTTTTTCCGTGAGACACGATCTAATCAGGTACACAAATCTATACATGTAATTACCCTAGAGAACTAGTCAATAGGCAAGTGAGAGAGCACATGCAGATGAATGGCATAATCATCTCTCTGGATTTGAAAACTGCAACATTAAATTATAGACAAGGGCAAAATACCTTCTTACGTGGGCATATTATTTCTCTGGCTTTCTATAAGCAACAAAATCAGTATTTTTACAACAGAAATATTCTTAAATCTAAGTCACTTAAAGTGTCAAATTGTGCACTGGTAGGTAAATAAAAGCCAATAATATCTGAAACAATCAGATATCCATGACTCAGAGCCTTTTTCAATAAAGGAACATATAAATAATACCTTTGAATTGCTTACATAATTAAAGTATATATAACTATAATTTATAATGTAAGAGTATATAATCTATATAATTGCATGAAGAATGTACATATTCATACAATAAGGATAAAGGGCTAACATGGCTCTTTTCCTTTATTTTGCGGTGTCTGGTCCAATTTGTCCTCAATCTTGGGTCTAGCTTAAATTCGTTTCTAACAGGCCAGTTGCTATACCCATTCTTCTGCAAACTACTACACTGCTCAGTGGTATTCAAGAAGTCAGTAACAATTCTGACTTCTTCAATTTATAAATATTTACAGTTTAAAAACACCCTCAATTGTATATCCACTAAGCCATATACAAATAGGAATTCATGATTCTCTCAAAGGAAATGTAAACTTGTAGAATCTGTCTTTTTGCCATTAAGATTTAAATGAACGACATCAACTCAAGTATACAGACAGCTACGCTCACAATACTGAGAATTATTGTAGGCTCCAGAGCAATTTAAACTGTACTCACTTAGGAGGTCAAAGGAAAACCTTAAACCATCTTGAAATATTTTCCAAATACAAGAATAAGACTATATACTAAAAAGAAAAGTTATGTCATGAATGTGACCGCATTCATGTCAGTTTCCACGATTGACATCATTTATTGATTATCACACACCTTACCTCTGAGGCCAGGTAGTTTTGTGCAATTTATGAACAAAGCACTACAAGCAGCCACTGCCAATGAATCAGTGTTAGAACATGAGTTGAAACCTATTTTTCATTCTCACAAAGATGTAATTTTTTAGACAGCATGTAGTTTAGACATTCTAAGTACTTCAATTGTTGATCTGAGTTAATGTGACCGTAAATATGTTCATTTAGTAAATGGATGAAATGAACATCTTTCCTTCTCCGAATGTTTACATGTTATAACTCCTCCAAAAATTCCACAAGTTATTAAAATTTCAGTCAAAAACTTTCCATCCTCTTCCATCTCCTTCGTTGATAAAAGACCATGGTTGCTATTACAGTTATCCTTTCCTCCACCTTGTTTTTCTTTAACTTTTATTTCTAAGTTGTTTGATGGCAGGTGAAGTTTAGCCCCGGGAGAACCATATGCATTGAAAAAAATCTCTAAATAATAGTCCATAAAGCACTTGCATTACAATATGCTGGAGAGTGTTTTAACAACAGAGATCCAAGTAGAGACCTAGTTGAACAAAATCTTGGAAGGGGATTGTTAAAGTATAAGTGTGTGCGTGTGTGTTTGTGCATGTGTGTGTATTGTACATATGTATATGATGTATATGTGTGTAGCCAGGTAAGGTGAGTACAGTTTTTAAAAGTCTCCTGTGTGATTCTGATGTTCATAAGGTTTACATATCATTATGCTGTCACTGCCCTGGCCATTCCACTAACGATCTTGCAGCTTTCTTCTTTCTCCCCAAATACATTTCATTCCAAGATAACTAATCACTATCATGTGAAGATTTCCTATTTTGAATCCATTTTGAATTTCCATTTCTTACTTCCATTTCCATTTCTTACTTCCATTTCCATTTCTTTGCCATAGGCACTAAATAGTTTCTTACAAATTTTTCTTCCCCTACACTTCTTATCTTTTAAAAACGTATACTTTCTACCTGATGTGGAACTCTGCGTTTCGAGCATGACATGCTATCAATGTGAAAATATACTAGAGCTCTCTACTTAAAAGATTCTTGTTGAAATTATCTATGTTGTTAAAAGTGAAGACTTTGATTTTACAAGTTTACTTAGGAATGCAAGTCGTGGCAGTCTTTTTCTCCACCTCTAAGTAAATGATTCTGCTTCCAATACAGTCTTACTTGGATCCCTTTTAGCTTACTTATTGTTCAAAATATGGTAACGCTAATGATTAAGGAGCCGAATTTAACTGTGAACATGGCATAATAGATTTTTTTTCAAAGGATCAATTTGAATTCTTTTAGTTTTAGTATACTACCACATTTCCAACCCAAAATATTTTCCTATGTGCCAATGGACTTATATACTCATATTTCTATCTTTTGTAGACATGTTATGAACTTTATTTAAACAGGTTTATCGATTCATTTGGTAATCATCTTCATGTCTTTCTTGACATAAGTTAAACACTAGTAATTCTAGGGGTAAAAATTGAAGTCACTTGATAATTTCTTTATGGTACTAGGTTTGAACTCAGGATCTTCACATTAAGCTACAGCCCCAGACCTTTTATATAAATATAAATATAAATATAAATATAAATATAAATATAAATATTTTTTTAATTTTGAGGCAGTCTCAATAAGTTGCCTGGGCAATCTTCCTACCTCAGCTTCCCAGAGTGCTGTGATTAGAGGTATCTAATGATGCAACGATTTTTTTTCTGTATTTCAGTTCAGCTCTTTTTAACTTTTTGTTTATTCCAATTTGGTACAAACATAATTCTACTCAGTAAAATACTCAGATTTTATGTGTAAGTAACTACCTGGGTCACAAATACTTTCAAATTCATGGCTTGAGTGGTTTTAGAAATATATTTTTTTTTCACAAATAATCTTTAGCGATCATTTAGTAGAAAATGGAGGAATTTATTTGCAAATTATGATTTCAAGAGGAAGGAAGAGATATATTTATTGTTAGAGTATAGAATATTTTTAAAATTTGGAAACACATTGTGGGAAAGTAGTCTAATATAAGGGGCAAGTATCTTTCCATGATCCTCAATAAACAATGTTTAATGGCAGCATTTTACCAGAAAATTGCTAATTAGTATCAGTTTATCAAATATTTACTTGGTACATACTATGGACCAGCTATACTTTGAGTGATCCAAAAGAACCATTAGATAGTGTAAACTTCATATTTTTACTTCACTCACTTCCTAGGTTCAAAGATAGAAAAAATGTCTTTTCATAAAGAACCACAGACTCTGGTCTAAAGTTACAAGTTTGAGCCCTGTGGTATTATTAGCATGAGATATGTAATTGCAAGTATCTGTAGTGGATAAACATTTTACCTGTATGAGATTGGTTATGTCTGATTTAGAACTATGTATTATGACATTATTTAAAAATATATACATAACAAAGAGAGTTAGGAGGGATATGAAGAAGGAATTTACCTGGTGAAAATCTCAGACACCAGAGAAGTTTTGCATAATCACTTTTAATAAAACTTATGTTAATTTTGAAGCAACTGATTTCTAGCATAATAAGATCTGTCAAATGCAAGTCTTCTCACTGTCTCAACAATATGAATAGACATTCACATTATCTAGAATGTAGCAGATAGATATTGCCATTATAAGGAAAAAAGAAAAGGTGACAAGGATGTCCCATTTCTTGGTGAAGTCTGGTCACATTTCATTTTAATGTGATTAGGGGCCTCTTGACACTTTAATCAGGGTGATATCTCACATGCCTGGACTACTTAGCCTGGGAAAGAAGACTGAACATTGACATTTGCTTTTTCTCCTTATGTTTATTGGGTCGTCGTCATTCCAAGTTGTGGGTTTCAACAGGTGTATGGAGAAGATTACGGCTAAAATACTTCAGTGAGTTCTCCTTGGTCAAAGGTCAGGAGACAAATGCAGTAAACTTTTATTGCTGTTCTTAGTGATTAAGGTACTCCCCCACCCTTCACTCTATGCTGCTGTTAGCTCTGGGCTGTAGTCCTGTACTGGAATGAAGCAAGACCTCTGTCTCTAATCGAGGAAGCATATGCTATTTAAATTGCTCATCCTTTATGCCCCTGTTGATATCAATCTTGACCAACATAAACTGCTGATGTAAATGACAGGCTAACATTGTTTATGCAATATTTCATTCAATTATTATTATTGCATTTAGTGATAAATGTTTTATTTCCATTTCACAAATGAAAAAAAAAAACTGATACTCAAAGACACTGAATTTCTTACTTGAAATTATGGACCTTATAGGAAATTAAACCTTTCTTTGTGTGTTCTTCATCACTGGGAAAATTAAAGCAACAGTAAGAGAACTTTCACAGACATTCTCCTGTACAGCTCCCTACCCTATTACAGCATCTGAAACCACATACTTTGCTCCCTTCTTGGTGGTAACCATAATCAAAATGTCTGTGCTCTTTTGCAAAATTAATCTGTCCATTTGCATACTAAATTCCATATCCTCTCATCCACTTAAGAATAGCTCTGCCGAAATCGACCTGCTGTACATAGTCAACTCTATACACTATTACATTATTCTCACTGATATACAAACATGCTATTATTACTCCCACTTAACTAACTCTTCTCTTTACCCTATTTCTTTTCTCAGGTTCCAGTCCATCCCTTCACTTAATTCTAAAACATTTCTAGAAATAAGTCCATACTCATTGTCTTTGGTTTCTTTCCCCTCATTCTCTCTTAAAACTATCCAAATAGGCTTTGTTGAAACTGTATCAAGGTGTCGTATGACTTCCATGTTGCTAAATTTATATTGTTTATTCTCAGTCCTCTTCTTACTTAGCAGTGGAATTTTACAAAGTTAATTATTCTATGCCTTTGATATATTTTCTTCTGTTAAATTACAGTAAGGATGCACTTTCTTCATTTTCCTCTTATCCTGCACCTTTACTGTCACTTCAATTCTTAGATCTCTGTTCTGGTTTGTTTTCTTCCAAACCTCATAGTATTGAAGTGACTCAGATGCCAGCCATCAATACTTTTCACTTCTCTATCCTCACTGGCTTTGTTCGCCTCTCTGATCTGTTGCATCACTTTCCTCTGTGCTGATCAGTCCCAAATTTGTTTTCTCTGATCATGCCACTATCGCAAATTCTAGACTGGCTACTAAACATGCAACTATCTACTAAAAGTGCAACCAAACATACTGTCTACTAAACATCTACTAAACATACAACAACTGACTACTAAACATAAAACTGTCTATTAAA
Source organism: Cuniculus paca (assembly GCA_004365215.1). Lineage (NCBI taxonomy): Eukaryota > Metazoa > Chordata > Mammalia > Rodentia > Cuniculidae > Cuniculus > Cuniculus paca. The sequence goes on along the minus strand of RJWT010029769.1, from coordinate 8,519 downwards.
CATCAGCATTTAAATGTCTAATAAACATCATCAGGTAAAATAATCAAAATAGTATCCCCATGATCATCATTAGTCATGATATTTGTTTCCTTCATTTATTTTCACAAATACTCAGAACATTTAGAAGGCATTCAACAAATGTTTATTATATAAATGAACTAATGAATAAATGCCTGCTGTCTATCATAGTTACCAGAACAAATTTTTGGAATTCAGTAAACACATTTTGGACAAATGGATGAGCAAATAAAAGAATAAAAGAACGTCAGACCATGATTTAGATCCTAGCTCCCTCTATCTAATCTATTTAAGAGTAAAATAATTCTAAAATGAGAATTATTAAAAAATAATTATTTAGGTATTTGCTGTTTAGGGAGACCACTATATCTTAATTAGTCAATAGTCTCCCATTCCTAACATCTAGTCACTTTATTGTAACTGTCAAATTTCCCTATAAAAGTTATTAAAACATCATCTTGTCTACCTAGTTATTGTTCATTTTTCTGTCTATAATGAATAGAAGGACTTTATCTCTTCACCACTGCACAGGTAAAACTGTCTAGCACACAGTACATGCTTACTGATGTCTATGAAATGAATAAATGAAATCAATAAAGGATATCCTTTCTAAGATTTAAATTGAAATATTTGGTAATAAAGTCATGGGGAAGGAAAAAGAGACACAAGAGCTGAGGTTGACAAACTAAAGCTTCATAAATTAGAGATAACGTAGCCTAAAGATGATATTGTCTGTGTTTCTATAAAGAAATTTTGTGGCACAATACAGATGATTTAATTTCTCTACCTACAAACCCATTCTCAGTATCTTTTATTTCTTTTTTCTATTTGCAAAGGGGTAATTCTACAACAATTTGTCTTAAAACTCTTCTTTGATTCTCACTAAGGACATTTTATAGATGTATTTTTAGCCAGCCTGTGACATTTTAATTCCACAATTATACTATATATCTACACTTTATACATGAAAAGATTGAGAAGTTTGCAGCCTTACCTTATCAAGAAGTTTCACCTTCTCATGAGAGTTACTCTAGTGAATATACACTTTGCAAGATTAAAGATTGCTAAACCCTTGTCTGGCACTAAAGTTCTCTCATTTCAAATGTACAAGATTTGATGTCATTGTTTTTTCACTTCTTTGTTTGTTTTTGATGCACTGATTTTTCAATTAACATGCCTACAAGATACCTAATGATTATTTTCATATCTCACTGCCCACTCACCACCCCTGCCCATCCCTTCCACCATTTACCTTGTATACAGATTTACCAAGGAATTTAGGGTCACATCCTTGTGGTCAAAATTAATCCTGGTTCTGGAACTCATGTATACAACCTGATGGGAAATTCTGCCAAAGCCTAAAAGGCCCAGCCCTTTCTGTTCAAAAAAATACTTGCACTCAGTGGTGTCTTTTTAGCACATGGTGTTCTTTTACCTTCCTTTTCCTTCATGCCAATATTTGGGTCTGATATATGTTTTTTCATTTTCTTAACTTTTATGTTTTTCTTTCCTATTTTACTTTGGTTTATTAGTACAAGTGTATAGTATACAATATTTACATTCCTTGTAGGAAGTTGGGGCATGTATAAAAAAACGTGGTATTTACGCACAATAGAGTTGTACTCTGCCATAAAGAAAGACAAACTTGAGTCTTTTGTAGGAAAATGAATGTGCTTTGAGGCCATAACGTTAAGTGAAATACATCAGACACACAAGCTTAAATGTCACATGGTTTCTCTTACATGAGAAGTCCAGCATAAAAATAAAGAGCAAAATGAAAGAGATAATAAGAAGTAGGGAGATAGATTGCTCTGGTTCTCAAGGGGGAAGGGGATCGAGAGTTGGAGAGAAGGGAAAGGAGAGATAAGGGATGAAGAAAAAGATTTAGGATGCATTATGTGCATGTACCAATTCCACTCAAGAAATGTAAACATTATATACTGCAAACATGTACCCAAAAATGAAAGAGAATCAAAGCTGTGGACGGGGGAATGAAAAAAGGAATTATGGTATATTTATATTTATTTTAAAGTGACAAGAAATAAGGCCAAAAGTGGGAAAGTTACTTTCCAAAAGTCCCTTAAGAACAGTTTCCTGCTAGATTCCTGGACTCCCACAGCAGATTTGTTTCTGATTCCCCTCACTGAGCCTGTTAGAAAAACAATGTTACACTGCTGTTTTCTCTGGAAGGACTTCAGCTCAGGAAAACACCCAGTGAAGAACACCACAGTACAATCATGAAAGCAAAGGCCCCACAGATGACACAAGCACTACTGAATATAGTGGAGGCTGGGGGGCAATGAATAGGGTGACACTGGATAAGGGACACTGTATGGCTAGTGGAGAGTTTTCCTACCCTAGCACATAGCATGCTGTAGCATGAAAATGAGGTTGAATTTGCATATTTGTGTGGATTACAAAATTACAAACATGGACCCATTTTGGATAGGTGAATAGGTAAAATAAACCCCTCTCTGGAATTCCATGAGGTTCAATGATTTCGGATGTTTATATGGGAAACTTCGGAATAGAAATCAAGGGCTACCCAATGTGAATCTGCACTTAAGACTTTACAAATATGTAGAGTAATTATGGACTTTCTGTCACCTGGAGAAAAAGATGACCATAAGTGCTAGATCATATGCTTCTACTGCCTTCCATACTGGTTTGTCTATGGCAAAGTCATTGACCGGCTTCTGGGCACACATATTTCAGCACCTTGCAGAGTTGTCTTAACAAGCCTCTATAACCTAGGATGAAGCAAGAGACTGAAATATGTATCAATATTTAAGCAAAAAACAGCTCTGGGGTATATTTGAAATTTTGTAATACATCCTAACTTGCCTATTATTTAGTTTCCTTTGTAAAACTTCCTTATTTTAATTAATTCCTTCCTTCAATCATCCATACATTCACTTTCAACAAGCCCTATTGACTATATCTTCAAAAATGGATCTATAATATGACACTTTCTTGTTACCCTGCTTGCACTGCCATCTCCAACCACCTGAATTATTATAGTCTTCTAACCATGCCCTGCTGTGTGATAGCCACTAGCCACATATGGTCACAGAGCACTCAGAAGGTCACTGGATCGAGATAGCCTGCAAGTGTAAAATGCATATTAGATTTTAAGTACTTATATGAAAATAATGTAAGATGTCTAACTGGATTAAATAAAATGCATTGCTCATATTACATTCACCTAGTCTTTGGGCTTCTTCATGTGTGTATACTACAAAACCAAAAATTATATGCATACCTCGTTTTTATGATTTTTGTTACATTTCTGTTTGATACTACAGTTCTAACTGGTCTCTTTGCTTCTGCTCTTGCTCCTTTTTCAGCCTATGTTCAAATCAGCCCCCTGTTAAAATGTTTAGATTGTGGCATTCTTATCCTAAAGAAATTTTTAACATATGTAGACTGAAAGACCCTTGGGTTCTGTTTGATCTGATTCCCTTTATATTCTATTCCTACTATTGAGCTTGTATGACTTCCTGTCTGATTTACACCACCAAGTAACACTGATATTCTTGTTGGCCCCTCAGTTCACTGTCTGTTGTCATATCTGGAATATTCTTCCTTCAAAAAAGAATAGTATGGTTTATTTGTTTACTTCTTTTAGTTGTTTACTTTTTCAAAATCTTTTCCACTCTTTTCCAACAGTTGATACCACTCATTTTTGCTTCAATATTTTTCTTCATCATTTCTCATTAGTGTTGAACATGTAAGCAAATATATATGTGTGTATGTATAAATGCACATATAAGTTACATCATTTACCTAATTTAATATTTTTCTCTAACCCAGTAATGTGTGCATCAAGTCAGTTACTGAACAAGGAGCTGATACAACGGTTGAGCCATTTCTGTCAACATGAGAATCTTCTAATGGGAAGTTATTGTGCAAACCCATCCTACAGCACCACTAGAGATTTTTTTCAGGTCAACATTGTGGTCTGCCACGCTTTCCTTTCCTATTCTATCTTTTCCCCTTTTATAGCAAAGTTCTTCCCTTCCAATAAATGTTGTGCACTGTTAACTCTATCTCACAGATTGTGTCCCAGAGCTATAGAAAGTGTTCCAATCTAGGAGAAACAACTGGAAAAAAAATCAATGTCTAACCCATAATTTATAAAAGATTATTTAAAGGAGAATCTATCCCTAACAAATACACTACAAAATATTTTTTAATTCATATTAGTACTTGCAGAAGTTTATGGAATTCAGAGTAGTGAAATCAAATAGAAATGCATAAAAGTGACTATAGTAAATTAAGAGTCTATTTAATGTGATTTCAATCAAGATAGAGTCTAGCTAGAACTAAAGACTACACAAAGAACTTCTGAACAACTGAACAACTGTGTTTGATTACACATTTGGTTTTTTCCAATGAGGTACATTAGCCTACAATAACAGGAGCAAATAAACAAGATAGACGGATTGCTTTACACATCATGGAAAGATATTTTTCTAAGCCTTATGTTAATTGGTGTGGATTTGAAATATGCTAATGCACACAGTGCTATGTTGATCTAATAATAGATGGTATTTTCATTTTGAGGAGAGATGTAATGTGATACTTTTCTATCCTTGATGGATCTTCTGGGAACCAGATGGATTGTCAAAGGATTTGATATGAAAACCAAAATGTATATAACTTGGAATATAATGGACTCTGAGAAAATTTTGTAAATCCTCTGATGAACTCTGACTGATGCTGATGCTGACCTTGCTCAGAAATGGAGAAGTTCATGGTACACTAACCTAGCCAGAGTTCCTAAAGATTTCAAATTCTGTGATGGATCTCAATTACATAGGTTTTGCTTCTTTTTGGAACTGTCATGAAAATAAAATTTCTATAATGATATCAGTATTCTCAAACTAAAAGTTATTATTATTTTCCTTAAATACACATCCCTGGCTTAACTCTTCGTGACTGTCTATGAAAGCAAAGCAGGTTGAGGTTTTTCATGAAAAATTTTTGCCCACAATAGAGGAAACAGTCAAATGATTATTATAAAATGAATCATTTGGTTAATGTTCACTGAGTTCCAGGCATTCATATGAATGCTTTATATGAAATATCTCATTTAATCTTCACATCAATGGAATCAAATATTTACTGTTCCTGATTTCATAATGAGAAAACAACACATTATGGACCAAATTTATGAAATGTAGATTTGAACCTAAGACTGTTAAATTCCAAAGCTCTGAGAAAGGTTAATAAGGTGACTACAAATATTGCTACACTCAGTGAGTGCCTACAACCAAGCACTATGTACCAGTAAGTGAGAAAACAGAAATAATGTTCTCTTGTGGGCTGAAATCCTGCCTAAACCTTTTTTTAAAATGTCAGTGTTTGGCACTTACTAGTTTCTCAAATATTTGTTCAGCATCCAATCTGAAATGAGTTTTAGAACACTGCTATGCACTTAAAAGTTGAGAGAGATGTTATTTTTTCATGATCCTCACACTATTCTAGTATTTCAAAAAAAATCTAAATGAATATATGACTATAATATAATATTTTAAAGAATGAGAGATATTATCATATGATTTTGGCCTAAGCTCATATTTTGGCTGTACTCTATTAGCTCAGTAAAAAGCACAATCTCTGGGAACCCAGACTAAAAATATACATATATAATTATAATGCTCTTGCAACATCATTGTACAGATCAATTTATTATTAAATAAATATTATTATTTTTCCATAACTTTAGTTATGACTACTTTGTATGAGTAACTTTCACATTAAATTTGATGTTTTAGGTCATTGACTTCATTAACCCACAAGAGATATGATAACACATTAATAATTTAGCAATTTAAATTTTTGTTGGACATTTTTGAATTACAGGAGATATTATTCTTCCTCCTCCATAATCAAAATGATTGAGAGAGTTCAGGCCATCATCTAAAGAAATTTGTAGTGTATTTTCTAAATAATCAAATTCCTTGTACTAACGAACTATTTCCCATGATCTTTCTTTACTATGAATATGTAAAAACATAATGATTCAAAATTATCTTTGTTTTAACCATTGACCATTATCACTGCTTAAACAACAAGACTGCAAAACAATCAGGCAAAATCAATTACTCACAGTTTCAAAGGTAGCTAAAGGGAGAATAAAAAAATACATGTGTTATGATCAAAACTACAGTGTATGTTTAAATTTAAAAATTTATTTTTGCAGTAAAAGATTCATTGCAGTTATAGTAATACCTCCACTCATGAATGCCTTTGTTCAGGAACAATTCAGTTCACAAACAGAAATGTTTTGCCAAAATTTTGCTTCTGTTCATTAACTTGGCATTGGTTGATGAACACGACCATGGCCATCTTCCCCACACAAACACAAAAGTGACAGTCTTCCCTAGAATCACGGAATAAATTGTTGGTGAACCAAGCTACAACTGTAATTCCCCCTTAGAACACTCCTCCTTTCTTCAAACACTTATTCCGTCATTCTTGCCACTTTCTGAAGTTGCTTGGGAGCCCACTTTTTGAGTGCCCTTGTGGCTGCCTTGATATCCTGAATCAATGTAAAATGTTTACCTTTCGTGGTTATTTTGACTTTGGAGAAGAAACAGAAGTCCAACTGTGCAAGATCTGGTGAATAAAGCAGATGAGGATACGCCATCATGTTTTCAGGAGTCTGCCTTTCCACTGAATCGTACTCAGCAGCAGCATTCACTGTATTTTTCTTATCATACCACTTAAAGACGTTCACAAAAGAGAACTGGTGGAGCTGCTTCAGAAATCACCAAGAGGGATGGGTAAGTGTGTTTAATGTGAAGGGGGAATATTTTCTGAGGTATTAATGACTATGTATCCCTTACTGTAATTTTTTTAAATTTAAATTCGCAATACATTATGATTTGAATCATGAACATCCCCCATGACTTTCATGGGGTTTTTGCGAGGTGATCAAATCATGCAGACCATAGAGCTGATTAAGAGGTGAGATCCAGTCAGAGATGGATCACTAGGGGTGTGCCCTGGAAAAGTATTCTTCTCCAGTTCCACTCTTTTCTCTCTACTTCCCACCTACCATGATGTGAGCAGCTTTCCCACCACTCCATTTCTCCCTGAAGTTGGCTAACCATGGACTGAAAACAAGAGCCAAAATAAACTTCTCCTTTAAGTTATGGTTATTGGATACTGAGTCTCAAGAGGGATGAAAGTGACTGAGACACTATATTTTGATCATCCCCCGTACATACACAACACACATAAGTATGTATATATGTAGGTCTCCTTCTCTCTGCTCCTCCTCCTCCTTTCTCTTCTTCAAATTGTCAACTCATTTTCTTCACCAATATTTTTAAACTAGGGTATTTGATTTTCAATGATTAATTTGTAATCATTGTTTATATATTAGAGGCATCAGTTGTATTAATTCTTCATTCAAAGCACCATTGCATATATTTTTTCTAGTTTCTCCTGTGTTTATTACTATGTTTGGCATAAAAGGTTTAAACTTTTCTGAGATGAGATTGATTTTTTTCTTTATAGTTTCTACCCTTGGTAAAATATATAGAAATTTTTTTCTTTATCTTAACAGTACGAAAATAATTATCTAACTTTTCCTCATATCCACCTGGAAAAACTCAAAACAATCTAGTTTCCCATTAACACCAGTATGATAAATATATTTGGGTGACTTATTTATGATTTTTTTCAGCGATGGACAATTTTTTACTTTCTTCCTCAGATTTTTTACTTTAACTCACTAGGACTCTTCCCACTCATTTGAGTCTATCTAAGCAATATGTCAAGAAAGGAATTTATTGGCTGATGGATCTGATTAGTTCAGTAGTAAAAAAAAGAAAATATTTTAGATATCTCTGAAGGTAGACTAGGTTTGTGGTATTCTTTTTAACTTGTCTTTGCATGTTGTGGCTTACTTCTTCTGTTTTATCACAAAGTCAAAAATGCCCTTCCCAGTCCTGGGAGTGGATTGAGAGATTGAAAGTGGCATGCTTTTATAGTTCTTGCATGAAGTAAGTTTTCCTTAGTCTGGAAGCCTCATTTTCTTCTTGATGCCTTGGCAATCAGGACGTCTGTGTCTTTCCCTGATGTATTCATGATGCCTGTGGGATATTTATATTGTCGTTGCACAATTAAAACCCATTCTCAAAGTTGAGAGTGGGATAAGCCTTACTCAAACTTCACTACTAAGAGTACAGGACATTTCTTCACACAGAAACGAAGCATTGTTTGCAGGAAAAATTAGGAATAGATGAGAGTTACGCAAAAATCTAAGGTCCTCTAACCCTTTTCTTATTCTTTGAGGATAAGTGATTTTTGGAATAAAACAAAACAAAAAGTTATTAAAAGTAGTTTCCTCTCTTGCTCAGTTAGTATCTTGGCTGAGTAAAAACACTTGTTTCTTGATCTGTGTGTGGTGGCTTTCGAGCCCAGCACTCCAGGAAGCTCAGGCAAGGAGACTGGGAGTTCAGGCAGAGCTGGACAACTTAGTGATG
>RJWT010029768.1:0-14836 GCA_004365215.1 Cuniculus paca | reverse complement strand
GTTCCTTTTTCCCCACTGCCTCTCCAGCATTTGTTGTTGGTGGTTTTCTTGATCCTGGCCATTCTTTCTGGAGTGAGATGAAATCTCAGAGTTGTTTTAATTTGCATTTCTCTAATGATCAATGATGCTGAACATTTTTCATGTATTTACTTGGCATTGGTATTTCTTCAGCTGAGAAGTGTGTTTTCATCTCAGATGCCCATTTTTGGATTGGGTCTTTGAATTTTGAGGGCCTGATATTTTTAAATTCTTTATATGTTATAGATAGAAGACCTTTGTCTGAAGGGCAGTTGACTAAAATTTTTTCCCAATTTGTGGGTTTTCTTTTCACTCTGTTGGAGATTTCTTTTGACATGCAAACTTTTTAACAAGACAAGATCCCAATTGTTGATTCTGGGAAGTGTTTCCTGTGCAGTTTGACTTTTGTTCATGAATTCTCTACCTACCCCCATGTCTTCAAGATTTCTACTTACTTTGTTTTCTAGCAGATTTAGTGTTTCTGTTTTGTTATTTAGATCTTTGATCCATTTTGACTTTAGTTTAGTGCATGGTAATAAGCTTGTGTCTAGTTTTAGTTTTCAGCATATGGAAAGCCAGTTTTTCCAGCAGCATTTATTAAAGAGGCTGTCTTTCTTCCAGTGAACATCTTTGGTCCCTTTGTCAAAGATAAGGTGGCTGAGTGTGTTTGTACTTGGGGTTGTATCTTCTAATCTATTCCACTGATCCTCAGGTCTGTTTTGGTTCCAGTACCATGCTGATTTTATTATGGTAGCTTTGTAGTATAATTTCAAGTCTGGAATTGTGATGCCTCCATATTAGTGATTTCTTGACTAAACTTAGAAATAATGTTGGAAAGATGGTTCATGACTAAACAAATTGATAGCAAGCATCAAAAGACTTACAAATGCTAATTGCTGACCAGGGAATTATTTTTTTCCTGAAACAAAAGCTAAAAGTAGAAAGGTGAATGTAAGAGATATAGAAATGCTAGATGATGTTCTATCCACACAAAAATAATCATCACAGTCTCTTTTCAATTTTACGCACCAAAATCAATTAAATTAATTATATATAATTAAATATATATAAAAATATATATAAATATATTTTTTATATATAAACAATGAACCACTCAAAGGTACATAAGATAAACATTAATGATGTCTATTATAAGTATGTACAACTCAGGAAAAAGCTCACAATATAATTGTATATGAAGTTGATACAAGGTACTACAAGCATTTGAATCAATAGATGAGTGTGTGCATGTGTGTTTGTGTGTGTGTGTATGGGAAGGGACCGTTATAAAGGCATAGAAAAAAGCATAATGGAAAAATATAACAAAATACTAAGAGATGCTGTTGCTAAGTATACACTCTTTTCTGTTTTCCCGTTTTCATATGTGTTTAAGCTATACTAAAGAAAACTATAAGCAACAATGAAACTAATCATTAAACCCGTAAGCTAAAATTAACTCCTTAATTTATTTTCTATTTGTCAACTATTAATTTTGCACTGAAAGGACACTTTCATGTTTCTTCTGTTACTATTTGTGTAGTCTTTATACTATTATTTTTATTCTATGGAGTAGAAAAGTGTTTTAGAAAATTAAGTATGTTAAGTAAATTTAAGCAATGAGTGAAGGACAGAAGTGAGTGAAATTCCACTCCTGATGAATTCTTACCATATTATATTGTCTTAACAAATATACTTATCTGCCTCAAAACTGGACCTAAATATCAGATGATAAACTAGAGACCTTACAAATTAAGCATCTCAAAGAAAACAGATGTGTATTTCTTACAGACTTAGACTTTTCTTAAAACTAAATTTTTATATAGTAGGTCTGATTTACTCACTTGCAATGGGAACATTGGCAACTTGAGGTCAGATTTCTGGGATTAGAAGTCAGAGACAGTAAAAGGTTTTGGCATACTTCCTTGCATTTAGTTTTACTTTCCTACCCCACCCAGCTCTAAGCTGCTATCACATTCCTACTTGACCTCAGAGACCATAGAGTTAGGTTTATTGAGTAGAAGATTAACTGACCATATTTGGTATTTCCTGGGCAACTTTCCATTTTCCAATTAGAAGTTAAGAAAATACACATAATCTGTGCACAAGGAAATGGGAGTCGTATCTCCTGGTCAGTGAATTATAAATGAAAGTACTACTGGGTCTCAGCCCTGGTTTGAGGCCAACGGAGGCCAGAATGCAGACAGCTTTTCCAGTGAGACTTTCAAGGAGTGGGTGGGTTGTATTTCCTTTCTCTTTCCTTCGGATAGTCTGACTCACCTTGTTTGATCAGCTGAGGCAGTGCTCTGAGAACAGCTCTGAAATGAGAATTACAATAACAGCCTTTGTCTGACAGCAAAGAGATTTCCCTGAGCCAATGTGTTTGGCCTGGAGATGAGCCCAAAACAGCTTTACACTAGAACAGTTGAATTTATCTGAAAAAAATATTTGTTTGTACTGACTGTTTGCAATTTGAGTTGGGAGTAGGAGGATCCAGCTGGTGGCTGCGAAGTGTGACAGTGTTTATCTGAGTAGATGGTTAAAGGGAGTATCATTTTGGGGAAAGAACTTCTTTTCCTTTGAGGTATCCATGCTTTCCACTTCTGTGTGGGCTCTCCCACTCTTTCCATGAGAATGCATCTGAGATTTTTGTTTTGGCAAAACAAAACAATCAAAGAGAAGCTAATAAAATGCTTCCAACTACCTTCTTATTGCATAGTAGAATCACTAAGAGGGCCTATGAAATTAAACAAAAAATAACAATTTCCGTGCTCCTTACAATAGTTAATAAAAAAATCGTAACGGCACCTTGAGATGTCCAGAAGTATGTAATTTAGCTAAATGAAGTACTGCAGATTTGGGTAGAATAACATCTAGAACGAATGCCATCAAATCACAGTGCAGAAGAATGCGGCCAATGAAAACCCAGCCTACCTTTCATGCATGTGTAATCCTCCATTAACTGCCAGAATTTCACCCAGGAAGGGAATTTTTACCCTCAGTCTCCAAATTCAAATATTTCTCGCTCCCTCTGCCCTAAATAGAAGCAATTTGTAACAATTTACTCCATAATATATAAATGATTTTATAGTGATGAGACAAATGGCCTCTAATCATGGAATTTTTTGTGCATCCTTAATGAACATTGATTACTATGATGATTATAATGATTGTGATCTGTTATAATAAATACAAATTTAAATAATCACTGCTATACCTGCAAGTGGCCAGAGGAAGATCTGAAACCAACCCAGAAACAAAAGCTCACTTGCTAACCTTCCACGTTGTTTACTGTCATTTGTTTTGGAATGGATTGTATATGAGCATTACACATTTGACAAAACTTGTTTTTCTGTGCTCAATAATTTATTTCTTGTTAGAACAGTCTTTCAGGCTAATTAAGATGAATTGTTTGTAATTAACAGAAACCTGGCATTCATAGATTGGCTTAAAGTCTGAATTCTAAGTGACTAAAACAAAAGGAGCCTTGAAATTACAAAATGATTACTTAGTCTGTTATTTGTTGGCCCAAGAGAGTTCATATCTAGATTCAGATTACCACACAAATTTAGCTTCTGTTTTCTCAAGCAATGCCAATATTTAAAACAGAACATGTTCTCTAATTAAGGGTTAAAATAAGTCTTAGACAAGGTCAGAAGTTCAAATTGAGTGCATCATGAATGATTAGACAATTTCTTTGAAAATTGTTAGTTGATTTCCTTCAGAGATTTCTTTCCTCTTTCTACTGTTAGATTTTCTTTATTTCAAGTCCTAGTCTAACTAACATTTGGATGAGAAAGAATGTTCAACTGGTTGAACTTAGTGACCTTGCCTGAATCACATTTTTTCTCATCTATGGGAGCATCCCGTGGTACTAGAGGCTCTTCACAGGCCCCTCTGAGGTCTAAAATGTCATAGCACAACTGGTCTTTCTTCATTCTCTGGGCTTCTCCTTGCCCTCTGTGTAACTCTCCTTCTGCTTATGAAGATCCAAGCCAGTGGACCTTAGCCTTATTTGAGCAAGCAGTGCAGGGTGGGGGCAAATTTGTTAACATTCACATGCCTTCAGTCTACCACAGGATTAACTGTCACAAGTGACGGTGATGGGCTGTTTACTCTCATTCTTCCCCTTCACCCATCTTTCCACTGCCTTGTCTTCACTTTTTAAATCTTCAAAGTAGAATCTCTCTCCTGTTTCAGAAGGGTCAGTTTTCCTGACACACAGCTTCTGATCAAGGTGCAGTATGAGAAACTGTTTTCTGCAGGGCCTTCCCATGATTAGCTCTCCCTCCCTGCCTTACTCCCTACGGCGGCCCTGTTGGGTAAATAGATTTCCTGTGTTAACATTTGGAAAGCTGCCTTATTAAATTTCTTTTATGCGACAACTTCTCAGATGCTTTAATGGGCTATTGAATTTTGTGCATCTCCATGGGTATAGGGAGTATAAAATTACAATAAGCGGTAGAGGTGAAGCTTTTTCCCTTATAGAACCCTGCATACCATCTTGGAGAACACTGGTCTCTTACAGAGCACAATTTTACACTTCTTGTGGGAAAAATGACATCAACATTTCATTCCGTTTTGCCAGGCAGTGTGAAACTGGGAGGAGCCGGGGGCACAGCCTGGCCTAATGGGCTGCACAAGAGTTTCAAGGCAAAAGGACAGGGTGACCAGAAGGTAAAATGGGACACTTTTGCACATATACTTTGAAATTTATGATTTTCTTCTTGCACAGTGGTTTCTGACTATTGTGAATATAAGGGTGCCTCTTTCAAATGGCATTTTGAGTATTCCTCTCTAATGAAGTGATTATAATCTTATCAATTCATTTAGAAAATATATTGAAATAAAAAGTTATAATGAGGCAATAAGGAGATACAACTATCTACCTATAAAAATGGGAACCATCCAAACTATGAAAAACACCAAATGCTGAATGTACAGCAACAGGAACTCTTGTGTGTTATTTAGTGTAAAAATGGTACTGCTTCCTTAGAAAAGATTGCAACCTTCTTACACTGCGAAACATACTCTCACCAAAGGAACCAATAGTGGCATTTGTTAGATATACTCAAGTGAGTTAAATACTCATGTTGACACAAAAATTTTCACACAATGTTTATAGCAGCTTTATTCAAAATTGCTAAAATGTGGAAACAACCAAAGTACCAGTTAGCAATTGAATGCATAAACTGGGTTAGCACCAGTTAATTAAAGATTATTCCTCAATTAAAAGAACTGAACTATGAAGTCATAACAAAACATAGATGAAGCTTAATAAAAAGGCCAATCTGAAAAGGCTAATCCTATGTGATTATAACCAGATGATATCCTGAAAATGCAAAACTATAGAGAGAGTAAGAAAGACCAGTATTTACCAGGAATTAAGGGAGAAGTAGGGAAAAGTAGAGAGAGCAAAAGCACTGTTTAGTTTCTTTTTTTCCCTTGGCTTCATCCTTTTATTTTTAATTTTAAAGAGAAAAAAGTTAAAAATAAAAGTAACAGTTAAAAACAGGCTAATAGAGTAATAATTAACATATCGCATATTGTTTTCTTCATAGTAGTTATTCAGAGTATAAGATATAGGCATGAAATACTGTCCAAACAATACCTGCACAAAACTTTCTTTTCAGTGAACTAAGAGAAACTAGCAGTATAACTATCTTGTATATATATATATATTTTTTTCCTTCCTTTCTTTCCCCTTTCCTCATCACAGTTTCTTTTTTCTTTTGAACAGTTTCTTCTGAATTCACACTATCTATTGTAGATTTTGGATCTTGCTTGTTCAGATCCTCTAACTACTGAGACAGTATGATATTTACACATGTGGGTCTGATTTATTTCACTTATGAGTATGGTCTCAAGTTGCATCCATTTACCTATAAAAGTCTCAGGTTTACCTTCTTTATGACTGAGTAGTAGTCCATTATATATAAAAAAAACATCATTTTTATCCATTTCTTGGTTGTTGCACATTTGAGTTGTTTCCAAGATTTAGCAGTTACAAATTGTGCTGCCATAAGTATGGGTGTACATATATTGTTGTGATACAATGTTTTTAATTCTTTTGGAAAGATACCCAGAAGGGGAATAGCTGGGTCAAATGTAACCTCCAGGTTTAGTTTTGTGAGGGTTCCCCACACTGATTTCCACTGGTCAACACTCCCACCAACAGTGGAGCAGGGCTCCTTTTTCACCACAGCCCCGCCAGCATTTGTTTTTGGCTGATTTCTTGATGATAGCCATTCTTTCTGGAATGAGATGGAATCTTAAGTATTGCTTTAAATTGCATCTCTCGCATGACCAGTGATGTTGAACATTTTCTAATATATTTATTTGCTGTGTGTATTTCTTCATTTGAGAAGTGTGTATTCATCTCAAATGCCAATTTTTGGATTGGGTCTTTGAATTTGGGGGGGGGCCTGATTTTTTTCAATTCTTTATATGTCCAATATATAAGTCTTTTGTCTGAGTGACAACTGGCTATAATTTTTTCCCACCCTGTGGGTGGTATCTTCACTCTGTTGGTGATTTCTCTTGATGTACAAAAGTGAAATCCTATTTTTGATTCTTCGCAGTATTTCCCATGTGGTCTGTGTTTTGTTCATGAAGTTTCTACCTCCGCCTATGTCTTCAAGATTTCCACCTATTTTTCTCTTCTAGTAAAATTTAGTGTTTGTGTTTTAATATTTAAATCTTTGATCCATTTTGACTTTTGTTTAGTCCATGGCAATAGACATGGGTCTAGTTTTAGTCTTTGGCATGTAAAAAACCAGTTTTTCCAGCACCATTTATTAAAGAGGCTATCTTTCTTCTTATGAACGTGTTTGGCCTCTTTGTTAAAAATAAGGTGGCTGAGTGTGTTTGAAGTTGTATCTACATCTTCTATTCTGTTTCACTGATTCTGAGGTCTGTGTTTTTGCTAGTACCATGCTGATTTTATCACAGTAGCTTTGCAGTATAATTTTAGGTCAAGGATTTTGATGCCTGGTAACTTGCCTTTGTTGCTCAGAATTGCTTTTGCTATTCCAAGTCTTTTCTGATGCCAAATGAATTTTAGGAATGTTTTCTTTAGATCTGAGAGGTATGTTAATGGTATTTTGACTGGAATTGCATTAAATCTGTGTAACAGTTTTGGGAGTATAGCTGTTTTCACTATGTTTGTTCTTCCTATCTATGAGCAAGGGATAGCTACATTTTCTGATATCCTCTTCATTTTCCTTTTTCAGATTACTGTAGTTTTCAATGTATAGATCTTTCACTTCCTTTGTTAGATTGATTCGTAAGCATTTCATTTTTATGGATGCTATTACAGAGGGTGTGCTTTCCCTAATTTCTCTCTCTGTGAGTTTTTTGCTATTGATATTTGAGTGTTGATTTTGTAGTCAGCTACACTATTGAATTTGGTTGTTAAATCTATAAGTCTTTTGGTGGAGTTGCAAAAGGAATATTTAGGTCATTGAATACTTCTGCATGGTATTTCAATAGGGAATAAATAGCATTATATGTTTATCAAAATTCATAGACTGTGTAATAATGAGTGTGAATCCTTATATAAATTATGACTTTTGGATATAAACAATGTATAGATGAAAGTTCATCAATTCTAACAAATGTGCCACTTTGGTAGGGGTTATTCATAGTGGAGATGTGTGTATGTGAAGATAGAAAGTATATGGGAATTCTCTGTACTGGCTATGAACTGAAAACTGCTCTAAAAATAGCATATTAAGAAAATAAATCATAAAAGCTACATTTACAATTGATGCAGCCATCACATTCTTAAATACTTGCCTCAGAGAAATAAAAGCTTCTGCATGCACACATACACACAGACACAAGTGCATGCTTCTATGACTTTAACAATCTATTTAATTTGTTGTCTATTACTTAGTACAGCAGCTCATGTCAAATTCAAAAATAATGTTTACTTCAATTGTAACCTGAGGGTTCCTATGGGAATTGGGGACTGGCAGACTGGAAATGATAGCAATATGATAAAATGACCTAATATGGAACTTTTGAGATTCTAAAAACAATGTCTCTATCTTGTATAGATTACTATCCTTCTATATAAACTTCATTTTGGTTTGCTCCACACATCTGCTACTTTTATACTGCTATTTTTAGCTCAATTCTTCAGCGCTAAAGAATGATCATTGAAACCCAGTATAAATATCAGCCCCAAGGCCACTAAGAACATGTTCCTCAGACTTCCTGTCTTCAAACACTGAGGGCATGGGGTCTGATTTAGACTTCTCTGTGACCCTAGTTGCTATTTAGTCATGGCACTAACCACATTAGTGCACGACAGTCTAACAAGCTCTTCTCAAATTCTTCACATGCTGTTTGAAACATTTTGTGGACAAATTTTCTAGTTGAGGATTTCTATTATTTATTTCTTGTCAAATTTGTATCTGTTGAATCAGCCATTAAGCACTGAATTCTTGCAGTATGTGTTTATTGTTCTCATTATGATACTTATAATAAAAATAGCCTTTGTTCAGCACCTGCCATGTGTCAGAAGCTATGCTCGTGACTTACGTATACTGCTAGCAACCTCATAATAATGCAGAAAGGTAAGCATTATTCCATTTTAAAGATTAGGAGACTACCAGCTCACAAGATCTGGAAATTTGATGATGGTGAGAGAACATAGAAGTAGCAGAACTATGCCTTGAACTCAAGAATATTGAATGGTTAAATGAGGGTTGTGGTGGTGAAGCGTAGATAAATTTCCACAGTTAATAGACAAACTGTTCTTTCACACAATGTTTAACTTCCATTACACCTACTGGTCAAAAGTCCAGGATCTAGGCTAAGCCACCAGGATTGAAATTTAGTTATATCATTTACATGCTGTCTAATGTGGGCAAGTTCCTAACCTTTTTGTGTTCATATTTATTCACTTTTAAATGGGGATAATAATAATATACTTTTATCATAGAGTCAATTTAATTAATATATATGTATGTGTATATTTAACAAATAAATGTATATGCATAATACACATAGAGTGGTCTCTGGCACATAGCCCTCTGTATTAGTTATTACTCATTTTATTAAAGTTTTAAAATTTTGGATTGATACTACAACAATATTACCATTACAGAGCATTGAAAGTTTTCAGTGCCAATAACTCTGATTGCCCAACCTTCTCCATTCGGGCTGGCACTCACTGGAACTGACGGGCCCTGCCCTTCGCAGATTGGACTGGCTTCATCCCTGAGCACTCTATCAGCATCCTCTACTCTCTCTGATTGTGGAAACAACACACATTTGGAACGTGCTTAAAATAAAGACTGCGGAGCCAAAAATTTTTATTTTTGAAAATTCCTATGGAGTACAACGTGCATAGCATCTTTTTATTGCAAAGAATATGATCTGATTTTATCTATTTATTTTTAATAATGGTAACTGGAGGTAACAGTGGCAGTGTTGATAAGGATTCAAGATATTATAAAGTAGTTTAAAAGTATACTTGTGAGTCTTAGTATTCAACAATAAAACAGATTTAGAATCTCATGGCTGCTCCATGATAGGCTGCATAGTTTGAAATTGCATTAGCTGAAGAGACATTAACTTTGCTGACATCACATATGTTTCCCTGAGAGGAAGAATGAAAACAGTATTTTGAGACGGAGTGAGATGCTGTATTTTTGACAATACCCAATGTTCATTCACTACGGCTATTCTGATTATATTCAGTACCTTACATACAAAATACCGGCAACTCATTAGTGGCAGAGTCTAGTACATAAACTCTTTTCTTTGTTGGTCTTTTAAGATCAAAATATAAATTTTGATCTTAAAATATAAATTTTTAAACCATGACTGTTTATTCCAGACTTTCATTTTTCTTTGATTTTACAAGCACCAGTTTGTTTTTCTAATGGCAAGGTGAAAATCTACATTTATTGTCGAGCTCTGACTCTATTTCAAAATGGGTCAATTTTACACAAGTTGGGTCTCGAGCAAATGGAGCAACTGGCAGCATGTGAAGTGTGTTTAATTTTACATACTTCAGGCCATTAGTAGCAATAGGCATGAGAGAAATTAGAAGCTTAGAAGTTAGCAGAATACTGTTTTATAATTAACTTATAATCTATTTTTAAAAATATAAGTATATATGTAATCCAGAGAAAATAGTTCAGTAAATTGATTAAATTGATTCCAGATACTTCGGTAAATAGTTGCTGGGAACGAGTTATTTTGTCTCCTATATGTGACTGAAAAATGTATGCCAGCCGAGATGTGTTTAATGGTGAAAACAATACAAGAAAATAATTCTTAAACCGAAAAACACTCTACAAGAACTGATTTGGTTGAGGGCCATCAAGAAATGTAGCCAGATCAGCCTCTGTCTCTGCTCCCAGACCCCTGGGGCGAAGTGTACACCTGAAAAGGGATCTGCATCTCATTAAAAATCATAACCTTGAAAATGCTGTAAATCTTTCATTCCCCACTCAAGAAAGCAGCTTTCCTGCAACCTGACAGAGACAGAGAAAGGAAGTAAGGGCTTTTCTTCTTTTACTAGTAAGCTAATTAAAAGTCTGCTGTACCTCTAAAGTGTTTTTATCTTTATAAAGAAAAAATAATGAAAAGTGTGTTTAAAAATGTAATAGATGTTTCTTCAAAGAAATTAACATAATGCACTTGGGAATAATATCACTGCAAAATGAAAAATTTAGCTATTACACCTTAAACTAGCATAGTCCAGATGAGTATGGCTAGAAAATATAAATTTAAGTAAATACCGGGTTATCTATAGCATCTGTGGAAACTTCCAAACAGCATTATTGAAATGTTTAGGTAGAGAACGAAGTACATTTTTATTGTATTGAATTTTGAGGTTAAATAGGAAATGAAGAATTGTGATAAAATGGAACACAGAGTCATTTGTAGCTATGCTTTGGTCTTTCCATTAGCAGATTGGTATTACAAAGTGGTAAAATTTTTATCTTCTAATTCTGACAATAAACATGTTCAAAAATGTTTTTTTCTATGTATGCACATACATAATATTCTCATTTTTCCTCATGACCCTCAAAGCCTAAAACATTTGCCACCTGACTGTTCACAGAAAAAAAATGTCATTCATTGTGATAGAGAAATGTTTTCCAATCCCTGAACACTCTCACAAGTTCATAAATATATGTTTCCCAAGCTCATACAAAAGATGTTTTACATGCATCAGAGCAATAGAATTCAAATATTCACAAGTACTACTGTAAGACTCTTCAAATTAATCAAAGTTTTCTAAATTTGTAATTTAATAATTGCACACTTTTTCATATATTTACGTATATATTTGTATTTTAAATGATACATAAAGTTATAGAGATAAAGGTATTGAATGAAAACTAAATGACACCCTTTACCCCTTTTTCAAATTCAACTAGCCTTTCCAGAAATAACTTTTAAAGATTTCTGTTTTAAATTCTGCTGTTGCTCAAGACCATCATGAAAAACACACTTCACAACCAACTTATTAGATTTAAATATTCACTCTTGAATTCCTCCTGTACAAAGAGGGGCATTTATCTTAGTACTGGCCCCTCTCGCCTTCTCTTTTATTTAATTAAGAAAGGTTAATTATTCTATTGTAATATTATACCTGTAAGCAATGTACAATAATAGTTAATTTCTTTAAATAATAATTTCCTTAAATAAGGGCTATTCTCGCATCTCTTGAAGCATCAGTCTGCTAAGACACTTACTCTTCTCTACACATCTTTCCCATGATTCTCTCTCTCATCTTCTTTCAGCTGCATCTTTATATACACAAGATTGGTACCATTCGAATTCAGATCTGCAGATGTTTTACATCTTTGTTGCGTTCTTAAACCAATTATGGCATTTGAAAATTAATGTGTTATTCTTACTTTTCTCCTTTGTCCTTGGTGCAGTAATTATTCCAAGGATAGGTTTGTAGCTCAGGTTAGTAAAGTAAGACTTATTCCCATGACTTTTGTTTTAGCTATTTGAAAAGAGTCATAACTATTACAAAATCTTCTTCAAAAAAGCTCTATTAGATCTTTATTAGAATTAAGCTCAATGTCTATTACCATTTCTTGTATAACGTTGCTGTATTATTTTGTATTCTGAAAATTTTCCTTCACTGTATTTCTAATTTTTCAGCTAACTAATATTTTTTTCAGCTTAGTGAATAGTTGTGATTTCCAAGAAGTTTTTCTTGACAACTCTTCTCATAACGACCTTTTCTTATTTTACAGTTATATGCGTTCTCAAACCTCTTATAAAATTAGAGCTGTTTAGAATTCATTATTTCCTGCTTTATTATTTTTGTTCTCCACAAGATTAGTGGTTCTGGTTTTAGAACAGTTTCTATGTAGAATCTAGTTTTCCACAGATATCTGCAGTTCTTAGAGCCAAGACTACGAAGGTCTTCATCACGGTTCCTTCTGACACCTTTATTCATGGTGCATCACAGATAAGACGTACAGAAGAGAGCTAGAAGCTTTGCAGATCATGAAGATTATGCTTCCTACAAAGTGAAAGCCCCTTTACAGCATCCAAATAAGGCCACTGCTGAGGTAGTGCAAATAAATTCATCTCTCTGATTTCACCTAGATAAGATCTTTCATTTAGCTGCATTCCAAATGGAAGATATGTTAAACATTCAAACTGGGTGAGCTCTGATGACACCGAGTCAGCCTGACCTTCTAGGTATATTTATTGCTAGGAACAGACTGACACGTTCAGAAACAACAGAACATTTGTGCTTCACAGGTCATCGTTACTTATTGACAAGATAGGGATGCTAATTCCTCTATTCAGGCTCATCCCAACCAGCTATGAGACTCAACCTACTCATCTCTTAATGCAAAATGACGAGTCTCACACAAAAGGAAGATAAATCAATCTGGATTGGCCATAAACACTCAAGAACATATCTGTAGTGCCTTGCCAGTGTCATCCAGCTATGCTGAGGGAGGAGTATGGACTAACACAATTAAGAACTTCCAGTGGTCAATCTCAAATATTATTATTTCTACTTATAAGAGATTTGGACATATCCCCCTAACTTACAGGTCTATGGGGACTTCATTTGCTCCTCCAAACCAGTGTGCACTTCAGAGCTTCCAGCAGTTAGGAACAAGTCATGTCGATGTAGAAAGATTGGTAATGACAAAGGAAATGTCAATAATAATGATCTGAAATATTTATTTATAATGTATATCATTTATTTATCTATTTATTTTTTGTGGCACTGGGGATTGAACTCATGACCTTGCGCTTGCCAGGCAGGCACTTAGGCCACTGTGTCAGATCCCTGGCCCTTGCCTTTCTGAGACAGGGTCTCACTGTGCCATTCAGGCTGGCCTTGAGCTCACTTTGTAGCCCAGGCTGGTCTCGAACTCACAACGATCCTCCTGTCTCAGCCTCCTGAGTTCTGGGATTACAGGCGTGAGCCACCACACCTGGCTCATTTATTTAAATTTTTAAAATTAATCTAACAATTTCTACTAACATGTACTTTAAAAAAATTTCATTAATGTATGTTCACAGTACATGCAGTTTACAGTCGTCTTGGGAATTAGGGACACATACATAACACCATAACATAGCTTGTTTCTTTTTTGTTTTCAATTCCTTCCTCTTACTTCCTGCTTTCTGCCCCCTCTCCTAATTCCCCTATCCTAATCTTCATTTTTGTTGATATGTGCTTTTTAAACATCTGTCATTATTTTGACTCTAATAAGGAATTTAGTAATGATTATTTACCCCTTTTTCTTCTGTCTGCAATCAAGACTATTTCAACAGAATTTAATTCCTTCCATGTTTGAGTCAAAATCGGTTTTTCTCCAAATATATATTAAGAAGAACAAAATGTTTATTGAATTATTGATGAAATATGTGAATTATAAATGTATTAATATTCTACCAATAACAATTAAGAAATGTTAGATGAAAATAATAACCATGAAGGTTTTAATGACTGGCCTGATTAAGGTAGCTGAATTCACTATCACTTGCTGGATAGTGAGAACATATGACCAAGATGATTAATATTTGTGAACAAAATATTATGGATCTTACACTGTCTAAGAAACTTACTGATTAAATTCAAAAAAGCAAATATTTAAAACAATGTGTCATCAATCTAAAATGAAATTCAAAAGGCCAAGTTAATTAGGCCATTCATTGTACTCACTATTTTTCCCCAAAGCCCCTATTCCCCTGAAGGGGAAGAATTTTAGTTGAAGTCTGAAAAACTTGTCATGTAAGATATTCTGTGTACCTAAATGACTTTGGTTTGGAAAGGCATGGACAGATGTGTAACCTACAAAAATTCATTTTATGTCTCTAACTGAATAAAATCTGATACACTTATAAGACTCATTTCCCATTTTCTTTCATATGTGTAGCAGTTGTCCCAATTCCAAAAATGTTTGTCTTACCGTTTTTATGATGTCTTGAAATCTCTAGAATCATTTAAAATTATTCTTGTGAATCGAGTTACTGTTGTATACTACTTACCACACTAATAAGGCCAAACCACAAACTACTGTAAAGCCTATTATTTGAAATTATACATGCATGTTGTCTTCTGGGATTGAATGACGTATTTTTGTGGCATTAGTATTGTTATAAATTTTAAAGGAAGAGGATGTTATAATGACTGTTCATTTTTTGACATTTTTTCAAATCAGGAATTATAATCATAGAACAATTGAATGTTACGTGAATGCTTTTATTTTAAATATATAATTTGTTTTGTTGTATTGTAAAATTTATCTAAAAAGCTAAAGAAAACAGTAAAATTGATATAATTTCCTACATTTGTTAGACT
>RJWT010029767.1:0-14840 GCA_004365215.1 Cuniculus paca | reverse complement strand
TTGCAAGCTCAAGACCAGCCTGGGCTACAAAGTGAGCTCAAGGCCAGCCTGAGCTGCATAGCGAGACCCTGTCTCAAAAAGACCAAAAATAAATAAATGAAAAAATAAATAAATAAAGGAACTGGTAGGAGAAGGTAGGGTCAGACAAAAACCGAGCTCAAAACAGTCCTGCAACAGGGGAACTGATTCAGACTGGCCAGTCACAGTGAAACGTGTCACTGTCAACAGTAACTAGACTGGAGACTAGAGAGGCCCGGTGGATATGCAGGCAAGCACTCAGCCTAGTTCAGTTACCTCGCCATCAACTTAGCCATATCCAGACTCAACACTGAGTACTAAAAATAGGACACAAGAATGCTTTTACAGCATCTCAGCTAAGAAATAGTTAAGAAAATAAATCTCAAACCATCTATCAGAACATATACCAGGAGCAATACATACTTAGGTCAAAAACACTAATCAAGAAAAATGAGATGTTAATAACACCTTGCTTTTATACAGCATTTGTGAAGTAGCTCAAATGTTTTCATTATATTTTTAAAATCTAATTATAATAATTCTAACAATATCCCTGTGAAACAGATAAAATGTACATGTAATTCTGTTCAGCAACTGAGGAAAAGACATATTTAATCACATTGCTAATTAGTGATTCCTGATCTAACTCAGTTCATCATTTCAAGTATAACATATAGCAAAATCAACAATTACTTTCTAACCTGTAATAAAGTGATTTCCCCAATTTTTCAGGTTCAAGTACGAAATCCTAAAAACAAGTATAGCAAAACAGGCTTTAGCTTTAGAAGAAAAAAACTTCAAGTGTCTAAAACAGTCCAATCAGTCTATTTTGTTAGAAGCCAATTGAGAGTTATCATTAAAGCCACTTGACATGTGGAAATTGCAGGGAAAAGTGAAAATTCTATTTCCCACACTCACCAACAGGAACTGACAGCTTTATCCTTCAAACGACAAAAGAAACTCAGCTTAACATCCAAGGTCAAAATATACAAAAAGACACACTGGCCTGGGAAACCGATAGGTTTAACAACAAAAGGCAAGGCAACCAATACTTGCAGATCTCAGATACTTGAAAAAAACTTATTTATAAAAAAAGGAATAAATTTATCCCACTGATGGCTAAGATAACCTTTAAGTGTTTCATGTGTATGTTTTAAAAGCCACTGTTATAAGGCACCCTGAAAGGCCTGTATACTATCATAGTGTTAAGAAGTATCTCCTAAATAGGCCCAAAATATCTAACTCTTCACAAAGCCAACTCTTGGTGAAATACTTCCTTCTTCCCTTCAATGATTCAGAGATAAGGCATAGCCAAAGCAGTACAGACGACTAAGCTTCAACTTGCTGCAGGAATTTCCAAACAGAACTCTGCAAATTTGTCCCTATTTAAAAGACAAAAGAAACCTGAACAAAGTCTTTGATTCCCTGAACACTGAGTACCCATTGAAAATATGAGCGCTTTTCTTCAACTTGAAGTTCTCTAGTGCAGCAATTTTCTCTTTAAAATTTTATTCAGAAAAAAAAATTCTTCATTCAGCTCTCAGATTCTGTACGAATGCTTAAAGAGTAAATGGCTTCTATTGTCACTACCAAAACAACTGGCTTCAATGAAGTGACATGATGTCTAGAATTTGGTTCAAAACTGGGGGTGGCAGGGTAGATGAAAGAAGAGTGGCCAAGAGTTAAGTGTTACCAAAGCTGGTAATAGATACCATAAGTGAGGGTTTTTATTCCCCCTTCTTTTGTGGATGCTGGAATTCTTAGATGTTGGAATTTTTCAGAATAAAAGGTTAACAGAGAGAAGAAAGTTTGTTTTAGAAAGAAAATGACTCTCAATTTGCCGATTTCTCCACGTAAGGATTACTTAAGAATTCAAAAGAAATATAATACAGCAACTTAATTTCTTAAATTCCTTAGTTACAAAACAATTAGAATGACCCTGCAGCTTCTCTGTTGTTCACTCCAGAGAAAAAGGCTAAATCAGGAAATCATCTGTCTCTAGATTAATAGTTTTTCTCCCTTATATGTCACTGCAGTTAGGTCTGATTTAAAAGATGACTTTTTTTCTTTATCTTAACAACCAACATTCTTTTCAAGATAATAAAAGGAAATTATAAGATATCCTATGGAAAGAGAAATTCTTTCTACCCCAAATATAGGCTTTTAACAAAACTAGTAAACACTTAACTATCCCTTCAATCTGTTTCTAAGAACTAGCTTTCTAAAACATTACCTTGATATTAATAAATATTCTCATAAATCAAGCTATTCTACATCTAGGAAGTTGCATTCTTTCAGATTCGAAGAATAAAACACAAATGAGACAAAACGCTATCTTTTCAATAGTAGGAATACTCTGATAAATGACAAGATGTACTTATCTCCAGAAATTACTTGAGAAACTAACAATCAAGATTAATGTCTGACCTGTGAGATAACCTTAATAATGAATACTTTTCTTGAAAGAGATGAATGTTAAATTATACAGAAACTCAAAGTTACTATTCACGCATCCTTAAAAGTTATTAATGCTCTACTAGTACAGCCGTATTGAAAGTATTTTAATACAACAGGAAAAATTAAAATCTAGGGCTGGAGATACAGCTCAGTGGCACAAGGTCATGAGTGCAATTACCAGTACCAAAAAAAAATAGAAACCAAAATTAAAACCTAGGAGGGGAAAGGAAGACTGACTTGCAGGGCTTACATCATCTCTAACAGATGTTACAAAGGGGGTGCTCCTTTTTTCCCTTTCTCTTCTTTGACCTGGCAGCTTTACTTAAGGGCATCTGCTTCCACTGCAAACATGCACATTATTCACGCGGTCATTCTACACACATTCCTACCCTACTTGGCAGAGTGGGTGTATTTCTAAAATGAATAGGAACTACAAAAATTAAGATAGAGAAATGCGTCAAAACTAAAATGAAAGCTGTTCCCTAGCTCCTTGAGTCAATACTGGCTATTTCAAAATATCTGGAACTTGCAGTAAGGACAGGAGTTATTCAAAACAGTTTAATAAGTAGTTCAATCATGTCACCTATACCCAATCAGATCTTTTTGTTAAACAGACACAAAAAGTCAGTTTTGGTAACATATTTACAAGGCATTTAATCTGTGCCTTACAGGAGACAAACCAGTTCTGAAATTTAGACCAAGAACAGCACATATTTCACACATTCACCTCAGCAGGGTGGATTTCAGCACTGTGAGGAGCGAGATGACTCAAGACTCAGCAGTGTTCCCAAAGCTTGCACTAAAGATGATTAATGATGCAAAAGAATGAGGCAGGGAGAATTTGTACAATGGTTTGCTTACACAAAAGATCACTTGCTTGCTAAAAAGTGCTTCAGCCTTCGATAAATACTGCCCTCCTCAGACAGGTTCAAGCTGGGGCAAAGTACTTGAATAAATTACTCACATTAAGATTTTCTACTGCATCAGTCACCAAAAGATGACAGGACTAAAATCAACTTCTCCAATTCTTGACTTTTACATCAAAAGATGGAAAGAATTCAAGGAAGTAAAAAAGTGATGCCTGAGTAAAAGAAGAAAAGAGTGCAAGGAAGATTTCTCCCCAGGGGCTGATCGGCCACTCCGACAATCACCTAGGCACCTTATTCTTCATGCCATCGTCTACTTTTGATCAGTCAGGTCAATTCGATTCTTGCAGTGGTGAGAGAGGAACAAGAAGCAGGTTTAACTTTTTGATTGTGAAAATGGTTCATATAGAGAAAAGTGGGGAAGAAGAGGACAGGGGAATATTAAACTTATAAATACTTAACTATTTCACACATGAACCTTATAATTGCTCATTTGCAACAAGATAATTTAACCAAGAGATACTATAAAAAGTACAGTACAAAGCTATTACACTACAAACACAAACATGGACAGTCAAAACTATGGAGAAAAAAAAAGAAAAAGGAAACACAGGATATATTATAAAATATCAATAGTTGTCCTGCATGGCCAGAAAGAACACATTTATCATGTTATTATCTGGGGAGTGCATATTTTTCAGATGTTCTATAATGAGTATTTAGTTCTTTAAAAAGGAGAAAAAAAACAAACATAAGTTTCTGATACGGCAAATTGATCCTCCCAAAAGCACATTTCATTTTACACATAATAGGTGCTATTACAGAAACTGCTCTATAAAATTGTCCCAAGCTAAACCACAAAAGGAACAAAATATGAAAAATGTCAATTTATTTTCTTGCTATTGTCAGAAATCTTTTTCTACTAATTCAACATTTATTAGGCAGCTGCCATACATTAGATCCACTTCCTGTGGGGTCCCCAAAAATGGTAAATACACAACTGGTAAGTTCTCATGGTGCTGAAGAGAACAGGTGCTGTAAATCTTCTGGTCCCAACCTCCCACTTGAAGACCCCTCAGAAAGCCTATCAAAATGTCACTACATCTATATACATGTACACGTGCACGTGCACACACAGACACACACAGACACACACACACACACAGGATTACTGTCAAAATATTTGCTGTACTCCCCTTGAAAATCCTTTCCTACCTGCCCACCCCTGCAGAGGAGTTATATCCCTAACCATTAGGCCATGCAAAACCATATGACTTACTTTTGATTGAGAAAGCATGAGCAGAAAGGCAGATACCCTTTTCTTTTTAAAAAAATTTTTTTTTATTTTTAGGGAATAAAACCAAACAAAATAAAACAGAATAAGTCCAATCAAAGCAAAACAGTGAAAGCGATACAGGACTTCAAAACAAAATAGGAAATCAACAATGGCTGCCATAATGCCTCTTGTTATCTTTCAAATAGCTGCCCACACCATCAGACATATTAAAATCAAACCAAATAAAACAGAAAAGCAATTAAAACAAAATAGTGAAAGTGACACAGGATTTCTAAACAAGATAATAGAAAATCAACAATGGCTACCATAATATATCTTGTTATCTTCAAAATAGCTGCCCATGCCATTGACCTAATAAAATCAAATAAAATGAAATAAAACCAATAAAAACAAAACAATAAAAATGATACAGGAATTTAAAACAAAATAATAGGGAATTAACAATGGCTACCACCTTCCCTTTTTAGACTTTTTTTCCCTTTTACTTTCATAGTATCTATTGTGCATTTTTGATCCCACTAACTTTTTCAGTTTTTTGTACTAAGGAGACATGATGTTCACCTATGTGAGTCTGAACCATTTCACCCATGATCATGATCTCAACTTGCATCCATTTAGCTACAAGAATCTTGTGATTATCCTTCTTCATAGTTGAGTAGCTTTCCACTGTATAAAAATATTATATGTTTCTTTTCCGTTCTGCAACTGATGGGCAATCTACCCCTCCTTTCTGGTTCCCGCTCACATGGAGCATTGTTTTCTCTCCTTTGACTTTGACTTTCAATCTATGAATTTCCTTTAGAGTTAATGTGTTTCTTGACTACAGCATAATGATGGATCTTGTTTCTTGATCCACTCTGCTTCTGTTTCTTTTTATTGGTGAATTGAGACCATTTACTTTAATGGTTATGGCCAACATGCACTGGTTCATCTCTGTCATGTTTTTTTTTTCCTGCCATTGGCTCCCTACTTTTCCCCTCTGTTCAATTTTCTACCCTACTCAGTAATCCCACTTTGCTGCTGTTCCTAGGACCATGGTCATCTTTATCTCTCTCTAGAATATCCTTCAGTACTCTTGGTAGGGTTGGTTTGGTGGTCATGAATTCCTTCAGTCATGGAAGTATCTTACTTCTCCACCAATTTTGAAAGATAGTTTTTCAGGGTACATCAGTCTGGGTTGGAGGTGGTTTTCTTTCAGGACTTGAAATATTTCACTCCAAGCTCTTCTTGACTTGATGGTTTGTGTTGAGAAGTCTGCTGTAATTCTCATGGGTTTTCCTTTACAGGTGAACCGTTTCTTTTCTGTGACACTTGTAATATTCTGTTCTTGTGCTGAAATTCTAGGATCTTGATTATTATATGTCTGGGCGTAGATTTATTTTGGTTATGGCTAGTTGGAGTCCCATATGCCTCACTTATCTGTATGTCAGGTCATTTTTCCATGCTTGGGAAGTTTTCTGCGATTACTTCTGTAAATAGTCTCTTTATGCCATCATTCCAGAAATTTTAGGTGTGTGACTTCTACTTTCTTGCATGTCTACGTCTTCTGGACAGTTCTATAGACCAGAGATTGCTTTTTGCTCCTTCATCTTGACATTTTCCTGGGTTCCTCCAGACGAGCGGGTTGTGGGGTCCAGGCACTTCCCACTTTGGCTACCCATCCACAGTGTAGGGGGATGGATCAGGCACCTGGGTTTCTCCTAACCCAGTCCCCAGGAGGTAGTGGGATGCGAAGCAGGCTTCTTTATCTAGGCACTTGCAGCTTCTCCAAGGCGTGGCTGCTAGGTTCTCTTGGCAAGCACTGGCTACCTGCAGGAGAGTCCTGATGGTAGGCAGCATGCACATGGGGATGGGCTAGCTCTGATATCCTTTTCTTCTTTTCATTTATTTTTGTTTTTATTTTTGGTGCCATTGAGGGGTGGTGTTTATCTTACAGCTTCCACACTGAATTATATCCTTGCTCCTTGTAAAAAATTTTGTCTGAGACAAGGTCTTCGTAAGTCCCTAACATGCCCAGGCTGGGGCTGAACTTCCTGTCCTCCTGCTTAAGCCTCCCGAGTGATGAGATTACAGGTATGCACCACCACAGCTGACGGCATATGCCGCTTTCAAGCAAATGCACAAGGAGGTCCTAACATGGTTCTTTTCACTCTTTCATCCGAAGTCCTGGAATGATACCTACAAAGGGTACTAACATGAGAAACCTTCATTGTAGTAAACCACAGAAATGTGAGGATTGTTACTGCAATGCAATTTAGCAAAAGTTGATTAATTAATTACACCCCTGACTATGTAAGAGGTAGACAGATGGTGACACTTTAGCCCCCAAACTTAATGATTGCTTTGCTTTGTTCATATTCTAAAACTCTGAGCAGGCTCCTTTGCTGAACTTCAGATATTTGGAATTGTCCTCTCAGACAATCCTAAACACACATGAAATCCCCTTGCTTAAAGGAAACCCTGGAAACATGGCATCAATGGAAATATTCCACAGAACACAAGAGAAACGTCTTTCAAGAGTGTCCAGAGGGATGAAATCTAACAATTTCTCTTTGAAATAAAAAAACAGGAGATCATTTTTAAAAATTAGGAAACATTTGCCTTAAAAACAGTAAGATGCAAAAGAACCAATTAAAAACAGAATTATGAAGAGAACAGACCAAGTTAACTAGAAATATAACTGAGATTAAAAGTTTAAAAAATGAGTAAGATTTTATCAAAAAGTACACAAAAGTTGCTAAATACAAACAGGATTTGAAGGCAACAGCTGTAAATATAATAAAATTTTACTTTCATAAAATGCGTAATTCACAATGAAAACAAACATTTGAGAAACTTTATATCCCAATAATATAACATGAAAATTCATGAGGAAAAAAAAAAATAAAGGCAATCCATTAGCATTTACTGTTTAAAATGGAGGAAGTTAAAACATTTTTTTAAAAGAAAGTTATAACTTGAAACAAAAATAAGACAAGTTTCTAATTAACAGAGTAGCCAAATACTAAAATACTCAAACTGACTTAGGACTGATATCACAAAATTAGCTAATATCTAGGGAACACAAACCTGGTACATATCAGACTAACGATGTAGTAAGATATTAAAGACAAAGTACAGAAGTCATGAACTAGAGTGTTTACTATTTAATACGGAAAGAGAGAACACAAATATTATGTATATACATCAAGGTGAATATATGTTTATATGTATGAATAACAAACCTGAAACAAATATTTGCATAATAAGGCTCTAAAAATGCTTTGGCTTGGGATTCAGGAAGCACTCTTTAAAAACAGTAAATATAAGATGATGTAATTTCATAAGCTCCCTAATTACAGAGTAAAGCTATAGTATACAATTCAAAAGTAAAAAAACCACACTCTTGGACAGAAAATTTCGTAAATCATTATTTTATATTCATGCTTCTCCATTCATGTTAAAAATCCAGGAATCACCAGGGATGATGGTGTATACTTGTAGTTCAAGCACTTGGGAGGCTGAGGCAGGAGGATCACCACAAGTTTGAAGCCAGGCTGGGCTACATACATAGGGAACTCAAGGCCAGCCTGAACTACACAGGGAGACCTTGTCTCAAAACAAAACAAACAAAAAAACTCAGGAATCATATTACCAATTGTATTTATGAAATAGCTAGAACACTGCCAGAAACATCAAATTAAAATCTTTTATTTCTCATATAGCCTTAGAATAAATCCTTATCCTCTAAGGAAAACTATCTTTAAACTTTTGTCAACCAAGAATATTTTCTGTTTAAAAAAAAAAAAAAGTCTGCCATGCTGGGACTGTGAGGAGCACACCAAGAAGCCAACTAGCCAGCCTTTCTGGTAAGCTGTACAAGCCATGTAGGGCCCAGGAAGCGAGAAGTCAGATAGCATCTCCCGTGAGCCTACCATGAGCCTACCAGCACGTGGGCTGAGAGTCAAGAACCCCTGCCCCATAAGCAACTGAATGGTTTGAAGGACAGGCTGAGTTGATAGCAACTGAGGTACAAAAAGCAACTGAATGCTTGTATTGTTTGGTTGACTTTGCAGGCCTGGGGCCAGCAGTCTGAGCATCTATTGGGAGGATAACAGTATGCAATACAGCATATATGGGGGATTTCCTTTTACCTTGTTTTTGAAATCCAATATTGTTCTCACTGTTTTATTTTGTTCCGATTGTTTTGCTTTATTCAATGTTCTGTTTTGATTGGTTTTATTCTGTGTTGTTTTGGTTCGATCTTACTATATCTGATGAAATGAACAACTATTGTGAAGATAACAAGATATATTATGCTAGCCATTGTTGTTTTCCTACTATCCTGCTCAAAGTTCTGTACCAATTTCATTGCTTTGTTTTGATTGCCTTTATTCTGTTTTGTTTTATTGGGTTTTATTATCTTTAAAATGTAAAAAAAAATTATCATTACTGATTATAATGTATAGAAAACAAAAACTGTACTGTTTGTCTACTGTACTATTTCAAAGCCTTATAAATGTTGAGAATAAAGTTTGGCTGCTGTTAAAAAAAAAAAAAAGCAACTCACATTGAAAGTGAAGACAGGAAAGCTGAGCCACTCTGATTAAAGTGGGAGTGGTACCCAAACGGCTATGTGGTGCCCACCATCCACCATTCCATAAACTAGGTATGGAGCAGAAGTGCTAGGACTGACAAGAGAACAATACTGAGTCTCTGCCCTCAAGGAGCTTACTTCCAGAATGCTAAGATAGCCAATAAACTAATAAACATGTTCACTTCAAATACACATACCGACTCTAAGGAAAACAAGAAGGGCAACTAGGGCAGACTAGAAGTGGTGTTTCTTCATGAGCCTGCCCAAGGAAAACCTCTCTGAGAAGGCATCAGGTGGTTCCAGGGATCTAGAGAAAGTCCAGCCAGGTCAAACACCCAAAGAGTCCAAGGGATAGCAAGAGGCCGATCTGGCTCATGCAAGTAACAAGAAGAGTGCAGACAGAGAAGAAATTGGAGAGGTGAGAGGCCAGATGAATAGATCTTTTATGGTGAGACCTGGATTTACTTCAGAGTAATACAAAGTCTTTGAAAGGTTTTAAGAAAGAGAAAACATGATCTGATTTACACTGTAGAAGTTACTGGGCAGACTGGATTACAGGCAGGCCAATGGAACTAGGAACACTGGCCAGGAGACCATGGCTGATGTGCCCGTAAGGGTGGCAGCACAGACTAATGCTAACAGTGGATATGAGTAAAAGTGGTCAAATACAGATACATTTTGGAGAGAAAGACTACAGGACCTCACAGTAGAATAGATACGAGATGGGTGGCAGAGACGGGTACAGTCGGGAAGTTTCTGGTGGGCACAACTGGGTGATGGACGGCACAATTTACTAAATTGAGAAAGATCTAGGGTGTGTGTATTAGGGTGGGAATAGCATTAAGAATTCTCTTCTGGTCATGTTAATTTAGAACAACTTATTATTAGGTATCTACGATCTGCCTACTAGACAGCTGACCATCTAAAAATTGATAGTTCTTTGGAGAAACTGGTGCTAGCAATACGCGTACTACTGTCCCTCCTTGGCTCTCCTCCCAGGACAAATCCTTCAGGGGATCTCAGGATTCCTAGCACTCCTCAGAGCAACATGAAACTGAACAGTCTATCTCCAATTTGTACCCAAATTTCACTAATGTTTGCAAAGTGTGGCCAAAATACATATTAAGAAAATGTAAACTGCATTTACTCACAACATAATAAACTCATTTGCTTGCACCAAATTACATATGGTTTAAAGGTTTTAGTGAAATACATGAAACAATGAAAGTGCTAGAATTAAATAGAGGTCAATATTTCTAAAATCTAGGAGTGAGAGGAGACTTTCTTCTTTGATACCATAAGCAGAAATCTTTACAAAAGGTTTTAAGGAAATAAAAAATTGGTAATCTCTAAAGTATGTGACATAAGAAATTAACACCTCTAAAAATAAAGAGCTTATAGGAATGGCAGAAAAAAGATTTAATTCTAAAACAAAAAGTAACAAGGACAAGAACAGAAAAAAATATATATATATATATAAAACCAACTGATACATTTTTAAAAGTGCTCAGCTTCTTATCAGTAAAAGAAAAACTTAATTAAAATAAGGAGATACAATTGCTCATTATTGAGCTTGCAGAATTAAAAGCCATGAGGGTAGACTTGAAGTCTGGGCACAGGCAGGCAAGTATTAATGGGAGCAGAAATGACCCTGACCTTCCTAAACACAATCTAGTAGCACCTATCAAGTGGTTTTTGTTTGTAGTTTGTCTGCGGGTGCTGGGGACCGAAGTTAGGACTTCCACCTACCAAGCATGGCTTCTACCACCCAGCAAGAACATGTTTTATCTATCAATTGCACTTGAGGGAAATTCATCCTAATGGAAGGAAGTGGGAATCAAGGTTATTTGAAAGGATTTTGGTACAAATGTGGTTTTCAAAATAGGATAGTATGTGCCTATAAAACACTGCCTCAAAATTACACCTAATCATATTTTCAAAGTAATACACATCAATGGACATATTCGTATAAAGAAATTTCTAATAATAAAATATAAGAGTATGCTGTTTGGAAAAACTGAACATTCTTTAGGATCTTCCTTCCTCTTTTATTGTGACCATATACTCCATTTATTTATTTATTTTTGGTATTGGAAATCAAACTTAGGACCCTGCACTTGCCAGGCCGGCACTGTGCCACTGGGCTATATCCTCAGCCCATATACTCCTTTTATAATAAAACTTAATTTTGTAACAAAACAAAAATCTTATATATAATAGATACTAAATGAATAAAAATTAACCAAAAAGTAAGAGAAGAATCTTCCAATGGTAAAGCATACTCTGGTGCAAATTTTCTTCTTTTCCAAAATAGCAGTTTTTCCTTATATTTATGATATTTTCCATTTGAACTCTTACAAAAAAGTAAAATAAACTTTGAAAATTATTTTCAGGAATCAGGTATGTGAGCACATCCCTTAATCTCAGCTACTCAGGAGGCTGAGGCAAGAGAACTTCAAATTTAACGCCAGCTGGGGCAACTTAGAGACCTTGTTAGAAACCAGAAACTTGATAAGGATATAGCTCAACGTTCCCTGAGTGTAATTCTCATTACTGAAAAAATAAAATAGATTACTTCCAAATCTCATTTTTAAATCTTAACTTGAAAGACCTTTACAACTAGCATGCAATATTTTCAAGGGCATATGCCTGTTTTCCTTCTCTTTACATTCCAACACTCACAATTTCTTTACTGTTCCACTGTCTCTGGGGAACACAGGAAGATTCCCAAAAACACACTGAGCCCTGTATGTCTGTTCCTAGTAACACCTCTGTTCCTATTAATAACTCGGTCTTCTACAGGTTGACCCAAGAGTTCTCAAAGTCTGATCTCCAGACCAACAGCACCAGCATGAAAAAGGAACTTGCTTGAAATGCAAATTCGTGGGCTCCACGGCAGATCTCATACGCATGATAATACCTGAGAATTGCTCACTGTATCAGCCTTTATTTTTTGGGCCTTCAGAATCCAGAAACTCTCCTAAAAATTCAAATAATATATAATATAAATTATATATAACATAAAATATATATTTTATATATTTTAAAGCTTATAATTTATAAATAAATTTATGATATCAATTATAATTTATATTATATAATTAACATTATTTTTCTAAAAATTACAAGAGTAAAACATTAAGTCACTCACAGGGATTGAGCTGCTAAGTCTTCAGCAGCTCAAAAACTTGGAAAATAAAGTAAAAGAAAACCATACCTGTACAGATGTGTTTAAGGTACCACTGAGCACTTGAGACATCACTTCAGTCCTTCAACACTGTCAGAGGTGTTCAAACATACCTGGTTTCCTCAGGGAAGACACTAACTACAAACTCATTTAATTACACAGTTAAAGGAAGGGCTACACAATCACTCAACCACATTCTTGGGTAATAACATGCCAGCCATATCCACACAGCATCAATCGTGGTGTAGGCTAAAAAGTTCAAAAATATTTTTTAGCCTAAACTAATCAATGATCCCATCTGCGATCTACTGAGGTTTGATGGCATGTGTCTTGGTTACTTTTCTCTCATTGATGGAACAAAATACCCAGTATCTAAAATTAAGGAAGGAAAGGTTCATTTAATTCACAGTTAATGGAGGTTTCAGTCTATAATCAGCTGGCTCCAAGGCAGGGAGGTGTGTGGCACAGGGCAGCACTTCAAGGCAGCAGCCAGCAAAAGCAGCCAGAACAAAAGAACAAGCCTCTTTACCTCCCTTATATTGTATGCAGGCACCTCCTTCCCCAGTCCCCAGGGTAAATGTAGCACTTACAAAATCTCCCTGCCCTCCTCTTGCACAGGATGAGGATACTTACAAAGTAAAAATCCTGGCTCCCTCCTGAGACTCTGAGTTAAATTTCTAAACTTCTCAAGTTGACACAATGTATCAATCATAACAGCATACTTAGCAAGAGTTCTTTGCCTATGTTGGAGGATTACCCATGATAAACATGAAATGAAGTTAATTCACAGCCCAAAGTAAAAAATGCCAGTTGGTTCAACAGATTAAGGAGCCACCTACTGAACTGACACTAGTGACGGGGAGGGGGGGGAGACACATGACAATGATACATTCTAGCTGCCCTCCAGAAACCCAAGGTTCATTTGGAGATGGGCAGGACAGATAGTGATCAATTCCAAGGCAAGGAATTTACAGTTTCTCTCATACATATTAGAGAGAAAGCTGATGGTTTTGAAAGATTAAATCACTTGTTCAAAGCCACCTAACTCCCTGCAGGTCCACATTCTATCTTGCCCTCAAACCTAGGACCATCCTTTTTTTCTTCTTCATTGTGTACAC
This sequence comes from Cuniculus paca, assembly GCA_004365215.1. Classification (NCBI taxonomy): domain Eukaryota; kingdom Metazoa; phylum Chordata; class Mammalia; order Rodentia; family Cuniculidae; genus Cuniculus; species Cuniculus paca. The sequence goes on along the minus strand of RJWT010029767.1, from coordinate 1,321 downwards.
TTTGTTGTATAGTATATAAAAATATAAAAAGACTAAGTTTGGGTTTTTGGTTGGTTGTTTTGTTTTTGTTTCTAGTGACCTAGGGATCAAACCCAGGGCCTTGCAAATACAGTGAATTGATTATTTCAGTTGGGTAAAGTAAAATAGCCAGCTCCTTACATAGTCATCATCGTGAGTGTACAGTTAAGATAACCTAAAATCTACCCAAATTTCCAGCACACAAAATAATATTATCAACCACACTCATCATGCTGTGAGATCTCCAGATTTATTCATTTCACATAACTTCCTATCTTTGTGAGTCCACACCCACCCCCCAAGAATCCAGCTTCAAAACTTTTGAAATCAGAGGTTTTCAAGGAAGCAGGAAGTAGGGGCCACCTATTGCCCCCTCATACATTGCCTGAACTCGTGGGATGTGCTGAACACAGGGTCACCACCCCGCAAGGTTCTAGCTTTCCCTACCCCACTGGGAAGGTCTGTGGCTGCCAGCACAGCCTTAATTTCCTCCCAACAAGTTCAGGACTGGAGAGCGGATGTAGCCACACAGCACAGAAAATCCCTGGAGGTAAGTGTTTAACTGAAAGTACAACTGGAGAGCAAACAAACTATAATTTCAAATTTTGAACACTAATGGATCTTTTTCTTGTCTCATACTGCCTGTGTCAAGCTCAGTGCCGGGGCAAGCTCTCCACTTCACCTAGAGAGGGATCTGTGGAAGGAACTGCCAGTAAGCAGAGAGGAGGAAGTGGGAGGGAACATCCTCTAGTCCACTCCTCCCTTCTAGCCCATGGCTAGAGACACTGGAGCTCACAGTGACCTCAGGGATGAGAAGCTGGAGGAACCCTACCTTACCCTCTTGGATAGAGAGGATGAGAGACCCCAATACCACTGCCATGGTTCGAATATGGGTATTTTCTCCTAAAGTCTCATGTATAAAGGTTTAGTCCCCAGGGAGGCACTATTGGGAGATGCTGTGAGCCTTTAAGAAGTGGAACTTTAGGGCATGGGTGGAAAATGCCCTCAAAGGGAACTGTGGGGTCTCTATTTCCTGGCTCCAGATGTAAGCACTCCCCTGGCATATGTTCTAACATGACATGCTGCTGTCAGCAAAAGCCCATACCAATGGGACCACCCAATCTTGGAAATGAAAAAAGGGGAGCTTAAGAAACCTTTTCTTTATAGATAGCCTGTCTCAGATATTTTGTAGTAGGAAGCTGACTCATCCAATCACTAATATTTGTACCCACTGGTTCTGCTACATTTAAAAAAGGGTATCCTTTTTAACACTATCTCCACCTTCAAGCTTTCCTTTCATTTC
>RJWT010029766.1:0-14847 GCA_004365215.1 Cuniculus paca | reverse complement strand
CCCATGATATACATACCCATGGGAACCTTGCTGGAGAATCTACAGTGGATTTGGGCACTCCAAATTCCTTAGGAGTCTCCCAAAGGAAATTTGGTGCTCCAAACCTCAAAGAAATGTCAGGAACTATTTATCCAGTCACCATGGAGTTCTCCCCATCAATGACTTAGAGACAGATTTTTCTTGTTTTTCACATAGTCTGGTGGGTAATGGTCCTAAACAGAGAAAGAAGCCTTTTAAGAAGACATATTAATTCTTAATCACACTAGAGGACAAAAACATAGGACAAAGAGGAAATGTTTTCCTAACTGCCTCAAAATTTGCACAAACTTCTCTCTGAGAACTAGATGTCATTTCCTATCTCTTCCTTGTCTTCTTTTCCAAGTGTGTTCTTCATGTTTTTGGGGAATAAAAGATTGACCTGTTGCCCAGGAACACAAAACTTAGCTAAATCATTGGGATTATTCTCTTAAAGACTCATTTAAACTCTTAGAAAAAGGTCACCTTCTCATTTAGTTATAGTCAAGAATGGGGATCAGAATAGGTTAAGGTGAGGTCCTTTGTTCTTCAAATCTGACAAGAGTTAGCAATCAGCTGTGCCAAAGATTCAATGGTCCAAGTTCTGTGGCCTAGACAACTGCTGGCAGTGGCTTTTGGTCCACATAGACAGCCCAGCCTCCTGAAAAGCCAGCTCTGCTCTAGGAATGAAAGTCATTCATGAGCAGATTCAGCTGTCATTCTTTCAGATATATTGATGAGAGCCCAGCCCTTCAGAGACTATCACTTAGCAATGTGGATAGGTGTTCCTTCAGGCACAGTAGACCCAGCTTTCCAAAGGAGACAACCTCTCCTCTGTGAATTTCTCTACGTGATTCTTTCCTTCTCCTTCTGCTTCTTCTGCCCCCACTATGCCCAGTGACAGTCACTGGGCCAAGTGATGCCCAGCTTGGTGTCAGCCTTCTTTGTTACTGTCTCTTCTACTTCACTTTCTTTTGAAATATTTATGATCTGCTCACCTCAATTCTGACTTCCCACTTCTTTCCTTTTTCTTTCTGTCTTTTTCTTCCTTCCTTCCTTTTTTTTTTTTTTTTTTTTTTACCAGGGATCACTGCACTTGCCAGGCAGGTGCTTACACCACTGAACTAAATCCCCGGCTTGTTTCTTTCATTTCCTTCAAAATAACTTGTGTACTTTCTGATGGCTTCAACCCCATCCTCCTAGTCATTAACTCAGCATTCTATTTCTTTTCCAATTAATTCTCCACACATCTCTCCTCTTGTCTCTTTTCAAGACCATGTTTGTGTCCTTTGGCTTTTAGCATGTTCTTATCACATAAATGATCAACAGTTTGTTTATAAGATTTTGAAATTTCTATTTTTTAAACCATCACAAACATAGTCAAACTAACCACACAGTGACTGAAATAGCCACAGTGGCCCTAGTTAGAAGTCCTGAGCTGTGGTATGTTAAGACCTGTGCTGGTTTTGTAATGACTATTTTCAAGGTCCTGTACTATGATCAAGGTAAATCCCTGAGATTAGTTAACCTAATTATTTTCATTTTTTGCATAAAATATAAATGATACGAACTTTAGAGAACTATATTTTTATAGTTAGAAGTTTTGTTTGAATGACATAGCTTTCATCTTCCATGAGTTCAACTGTACATGAATTAGAAATGTGAAAATTATTACTTTTATCAATGTTTTTGACATTACAGCACTCTCGGTTGTCTTTATCATAGTCTAGGTATAAGAAAGACAGACATCCCAAGGCAAGCACGAAGCATGGCCAAATATTCTTCAGTAAATCTCTTCTGAAGTGAAAGCACGCTGCTCTCCAGCATGGTTTCTAGGCTCTGGAATTATGTTCCCTCTGGAGCCGATGCTTCCCTTCCCTCTGCCTGGCGGAGTCCTGCTGATCTCGCAGGACTCACAGGATGTTGTAAACTCTCTGGGGAGCTTTCTCTGACTGCCTCCCTGTGCCTTTCCTGAGTCTCTCCTTAGACTGCCTTCTTAGCATTCTCACAATACCCTGACCTCTCCAATGCTGAGTCTGGTTGTGATGTAACTCAAGGACAGGGATCGTGGGTACTAGTGCTCATCACTGAATCTTCAGTTCTTTCCCTACTGGCCCCAACCCTCATTCCCGAGACCTTTTTCTACTACCCATTTCTATTTTTAAGAATGAAAAAGCTAAATACTTGCTTTCTCAGCCTCTCTCAAAGCCAGGTTTTACCAGGAGGCTAAATTGGGGCTAAGAGATACAAGCGTAAAACCTGTGCAGTTGTTAGCATTCCCCTGTGTGTGCATGTGTGTGTGTGCGTGTGTGTGTGTGTGTTTGAGACAAGGTCTTGCTATATAGTTCAGGCTGGCCTTGAATTCACTTTGTAGTCCAGGCTGGCCTTGAACTCATGGCAGTCCTCTTTCCTTAGCCTCCCAAGTGTGCTGCCAGGCCTGGCAGCATGCCTGATAAAAAGAACAGGTGTTGCCAATGTCAACAGCTCCTATTTTTCATGCCTTGAATATGGACATGATGGTTGGAAATGCAGCAGCTGTCTTGCAGCATGGAGCAATAAGTTGCATCCTTGTGAGGTTGGAACAGATAAAGCAGCCTGACTTCTAGTGATACCTCAGACTCATGTCAAGAATACATAAAGAATTAAAAAAATCAGACCCTTCAAATTAAAGTCCTAGTCAAAAATGGGCAAATGAAATGAATAGATGCTTCACCAATGAAGTACAAATGACCAGTGAAAACATGAAAAGATGCTCAACACCTCTTACCACTAAAGAAATGCAAATTAAAACAACAGTGAGATTCCATTTTAACCCACAAAGAATTCCCATCATCAAGAAAATCAATGATAAGAAATACAGGAAAGACTGAGGCGGGGGTCGGGGAAGGAACCCTTCTACACTGTTGGCGGGAATATAAACCCCTGCAATCATTATGGAAATCAGTATGGAGTTTCCTCAATAAACCAAAACTAGAAATTCCATTTGACCCAGTTGTTCCCCTTCCAGACATGTTCCTGAAAGAGTTCAAAACATCATGTTACAGAAATACATACATACCCATGTTTATACAACACAATTCATAAGTAGCTAAATCCTGAACATAACCCGTCTCTCCATCAACAGATGAATAGATAGCGAAATGTGGTATTTACACACCATGGAGTGCTACTCTGCAGTGAAGAAAGATAAGCTCGAGTCATTTACAGGAAAGTGGATATACCTTGAGACCACAGTGTTAAGAAATAGGAATCAAACACAAAAGTTTAAATATAACAATGTTTCTCTTGTATGAGAAACCCAGAGTAAAAGTAAAGAGCAAAATAAAAGATAAACAATAGGAAGTAGGGAGATAGATTGTTCTCAGAGGGGAAGAGGTTTAAGAAATAGAGGAAGTGGAGAGGGAGGGAAAGGATAAGAGATGGAAACAAAGGAATTGGGATGTGTTATGTGCATGAACCAACTCGACACAAGGAATGTAAACATTATTACCACACTTGTGTACTAATAAACTAAAAAAAAAAAGATAAAATTTATTAACTTGGAAAGTAATCATAAAAGAGAGGCTGGCTTCTTGCTAACATAGCACCTTGCTCTGCCAGCCTTAAACGCCTTGATAGATGATTTTCTTGTCACCTTTAAGGCTGCTTTACTGGCTTGCTGTTAACTGTCGCCTAAAGCAGCCTTACCTGATAGAGCTGGGCAGGTTGTTTTTCATCGAATTATTAATCTGAAGCTTATCTCAATCTACTCTGAATCTAATCTTAATTAAATACAACTACTTAAAGGTGTTCTGATCAAGAAGGGGAGACAGCTTTGCCTTTGCACATATTTTGGGACCACAAATAACAACTTATAATGGTGTCAACCTAGATACAATAATCTAAGGGTGATTTAGCTCTGCCATCTCACTATATGGCAAATTAAAAAAAAAAAAACAAAAAAACAAACCAAAAACCTTGTATTATAATTCTCAGATGTGAGCATATGACAAGCTTTCTGGGACATGAATCATTTTTAAGAAAAATAGAAATAGTCCTCTTCCAAGCTTCTAGTAGGCCTAAGTCCTAGACACTACCCTCAATTCAATGCCAAAATTATTTGGGAATTAACTAATTAATAACATACTATGTCAGCAAACAATATCCAACTCTGAGACTTATACACTGTGATTCTATCTCTATCTCAAAGGAGATGAGCAGAACAATAAGCCTTTTGGCCCATCGTCCAACTTTAAATGAAAAATTTGAGACTATGGTTATTAAATACTAAATGAAAATGCAGAAATACTTCCAAATTCACTTTGAGCAAAGCGCCCACAAGAGTTAGCTCTTTTCATCTCTATGAATTAGGGGAGCCTAAAGCTTTGACTCAAACCACAAAGTGAGTCCTCCCACCTCTGTCTCTTCTTCTTTCCCCTTGACTTTCCCCTCAGAGCCCAGAGTTAATAGATTGCACATGCTGTTCACTGAGCTTCCATTCCCCCACGGAGCTGGCCCTGCCAAGACGCCCTGCCTTGTGGTGTGTCTCACCAGTTCCTGGCTTGGGTTTCATGGGAGCCGAAGCACACTCACACGAAACCAGGAAGATCTGCCATGCAGCACTGTGGAAAATGTGAAACATCAGGCTTACAACGTATTTTTCGAATCTGGACTCTGTAACCGAAACTTGGCTTGTTTGCTGTCTGGCTGATAAGGATGGATGAGAGATGAAGACTTTGCTTTGCTGTCTCCAGGGCAGAATCGAGGCAGTGATCTGAACAGGGACTGCTTAGGTGAATGAGCTGATTAAACCAGACAGCCTTTTGTTTCCCACTTATTGGAGCTGTAGATGGGGTCGGGGGAAAGCAGAGTGGCTGGATCTTAGGCTCCAAACGGTTTGGTCAAGGGCTCGGGAAAAGTCCTGACTGTGTTCTGTCTGCAGCTGAGAAGCGTGTGTGTCTGTGGTGGCTGTCCCCCAGGAGAAGGAGGGGGTGCTTCAGATGAAAAATGGTCTCATCTGTCTTAAACAGGCCTACTGCTTTCAGGCATTCACAGCTGGATTTTTTTGTCAAAAGAATTCTCATTTTTGACCTTTGGAGATGGGTAGGATTGTGCAGTGTATTTTCATTAGTTTGTGGTGTGTCTGCTTTGCCTCTGCAGAGGCAGGATGTCATATCTGTCATGTCTGTTCAGGGTTTTATAGCCTCTTATTGATTACTCTTTACAGACCCCCTGAGAGACATGGGTAAGAAGCATGAACTGGCAAGCTCATGTTTATGTTAGCTCACCTGGGTGCACTGGGGTTTCTTTTCTTCTGACATTCATTCCTCTGCACAGTTGGGGGTGCTTGTTTTCCTAATATTTTCTGGTGGCTTACTCCTATTTAAGGATATTAAGAAAATCACTAATTTTGACTATGACCCTTAAAAAATAAATACAATTTACATCACAATCTACTACATCTCCTAAACCTTTTCATATATGGTGGACTCTGATAGCTTCTTCTTTGTTTCATTGTATTAAAACATGCTGGCCATGACCTTAAATTTATTTTATGACTCACTAAGGAGTTGAAACTTGTGGTATAAAAATATTGGGATAGCCTAACTAACTTCAAAGGGCAAGTGATATTTTTTGAATTAAAAATGCATCTACTCTGCTGATAGTAATAGCACAAACATAAAATGATTGATGCTAAAAATTACTATGGCTCTCAGCAAACTAGGAATATAGGGGAATTTTCTCAACTTGATAAAGAGCATCTACAGAAAACCTACAGCTAGTATTAAGCTTACTGAGGAGAAACAAAAGATTTCTCACCAAGATTAGGAACAAGAATGCCCCCTCTCACTATTAGTTTTCCATATTGTATTGGAGGTCCAAGATAATGCAATAAAACAAACAAAGGAAAAAGAAGTATACATATTGGGCAAGAAGAAATAAAACTATCTTTGCTTACAAATGACATGATTCTCTATGAATAAAATCTGAAAGACTCAATGAAACAAAATACTCTTAAAACTAATAAGTAATTATAGCCAGATTGCAGGATACCATACTACTGTATAAAATTTATGCTGGGCCTGGTGGCACATGCCTATAATCCCAGCACTCAGGAGGCTGAAACAGGAGGATCAGTGTGAGTTTGAGGCCAACCTGGGCTACAAAGTGAGCTCAAGATCAGCCTGAACTGCATAGTGATACTGTGTGTCAAAAAGACAAAAAAAAAAAGTTTCTTTTCTATATATTAGCAATAAATAAGTGAAATTTGAAATAAAAACACTTTATAATATACTGTATATTTTTATACGATAGACTGTATTTTAAAGTAATATACTTTATGTGGAATAAAACTAAATAAATAGTTACATTTAAATCTAACAAAATATGTAAAAGATCTTACATTTGGAAAACTACAAAACTCTGATAAAAGTAGAATTAAATAAAAGGAGAGGTATTCCATGTTTACAGATAAGACAATGAATGTCATCAGGATGTCAGTTCTTTCCAACTTGATCTATAGGTCCAGTATAATCTCAATCAAAATCTGAAGTTTTTTGTAGATATTGGCACATGGGTTCTAAACTTTATGTGGAGAAACAAAAGTTTAAGGATGGTCAACTAAATACTGAAGGACAAAATGACACTACTTAATTTCCACACTAATTACAAAGCTACAATAATCAAGACAGCATGCTACTGGTGAAAGAACAGACAAACAGATCAATGCAACATACCAGGGAGCCCAGAAATGGACCCACATAAATATAGTCAATTGGCCTTTGACAAAAGATCCACAGAAGTACAATGGAGTAAAAATAGTCTTTTTGAAAAGTGGTTGGAATAGCTGGACTTGCACAAGCAAAACCCAAAACATTTAGACACAGACTTTGCATTTGTCATAAAATTAACTCAGAATTTCTCATGAACCAAAATGTAAAATCCAAAGCCATAAAACTCTTAGAAGATAACACAAAAGAAAACCTTTATGAATTTCAGTATGGTGAGTACTTTTTAGACATAATACCAAAGGTACAAAGCATGAAGGAAAGAATTGATAAAGTGAATTGCATTAAAGTGGAATATTTCCACTCTGTAAATGTCAACATTAAGAGAGTAAAAAAGATAAGCTGCAAATTGGGAGAAAATACTTCAGAAAAACATAGTTGATTGAGGACTGTTATCCAAATTATTCAAAGAACTCCTCAAATTCAACAATGAGAAAATGAACAACCTATTTAAAAATGGCCAAAACGTCTAAACAGACATTTCACTAAAAAACCCCACACCAATGGTGAGTAAGCATAGGAAAAGTTGTTTGACATCACTAGATAAGCAAATTGAACAATGAGCTGTCACTATATATCTGTTAAAATGTCCAAAATTCAAAACACTGGCAACACCAAATGCTGGATCAGTGAGAATGCTTATTGAAATGGTACAAATGGTACAATCACTTTAGAAGACAGGTTGATGGTTTCTTGAAAACTAAATATACTCTTAGCATATGATTTAGCAGTGATATTCCTTGGTACTTATTCAAATTAATTAAAAAGTTATGTTCACATAAAAACTTCTACACAGATGTATACAGCATCGTTATTCATGATTTCTCAAACTTGGAAGAAACCAAGTCGTCCTTAAAGAGGTGAAGGAATAAAGAATGTATGGTACATTTAAAATAAAATGTTATTCATCACTAAAAAAAAGAACTATCAAGCCCTTAAAAGGCACAGAGGCAATTTAAATGCACATTGTTAAATATAATTCCCACTGTAGGACATTCTAGAAATAGCAAAACCCATGGAGACAGTAAAAAGATCAACATACACCAAGGGGTAGGAAGAGAGACGGATGCAAGGCAGTGTACTAGAATTTTTTAAGGAAGTGAAACTGTATTGGCTAGCCCTTTCTACAGAAAAGGAATTAATAATGTGTAATATATAATAATTTTCTCCTGAGGAGAAAATTGCATATATGTATTTTGAGGGGATATAATAGGCAGGCTCACAGGATCAGCGGTAAAGTCCACAATGGCCATCTCTGTGCTGGAGAGCCACAGGGTCTGGTCGCTCCTCAGGCCAAGAAGATGCAAACTGCAGAACAAGAAGGATCAAGGCTACAGCACCAGTCCAAGGTCAAAGGCTTGGAAGGTCACTAGGGAATCACTGGCATGAGTCTAATAGAAGGCTGAATAAACTGGAGATTGATAGCCGAAGGCAATGGCAGCAAAAGACACACCTGTTCAAGAAGACGGAAGCTCTTAAAAATGGGTGACTGCCTTTTTTATCCCATTGAGATTGCCAGTTTATTTGTTTTTGCCATCCACAACCGATATGAGATTTTTCCCAGTTTGCTGGCCTACATGTCTGTCATCTCCACAAACACCCAGAACTATGCTTTGCTAATATGCTAGGTTTTCTTAATCCGGTCAAGTTGACATAATGATTAATGGTCACAGAAAATATTCTGTTTGACTGTGTAACGGTAGATACGTGTATCAAACACAATGCACAACACCAAGGTGATCCTAATATAAACTAGGGGTTTTGGGTGATAATTATATGTCAATGAAGGTTCTTTGATTATAACAAATGTACCACTCTAGTGCAGGATATTGATAGTGGGGAAGATTATGTGCTGTGATGGGAAGGGTTCACAGGAATCTTTGTACCCACTGCTCAGTATTTTTGTGAACCTAAAACTGTCTTGAAAATAAAATTTACTAATTGTAAAACAAAAAAGGTTACCATGCTCTCTGTTTTAGATGGACTTCTGAGAGGCCCCAGAGCGGTTCTTGGCACCTGGGATTTATACTCCTTTAAGATCCTTTCCTCTCACTGGGCACAGTGGCACATGCCTATAATCCCAGCACTCAGGAGGCTAAGGAAGGGGCCAGCCTGTGTTACATAGTGAGTTCAAGGCTAACCTGAACTACATAGTGAAACCCTGTCTCAAGAAAACAAAATGAAACAAAATCCCTTCCTCTTGAGAATAACCTGAGTCTTCTAATTGCTTCTAATTCATAGGATACAGCAAAAGTGATGGGATACCATCACAGTGATTGGTTTGCAAAAGACTGTGACTACTATATGTCTTGCTAGTACTCCTTGTCTCATCTCACAACATTTCTCCATTATCTGGAGAGACACGAGGCAAGGAACAGAGGGTGGTTTCTGACCAGTTTCAATTATTCCTCAGTTGAGTCTTCAAGGGAGACTCAATGCCTTGATCTCACTCAACTAATACTATGACAGTTAAGTTGTCAATTTGATTGGTTTGATTGTGTGCTGCCAAGGGGATAAGTAAAGCATACTTCTGAATATGTCTGAGTAAATCATGTAGGCATGACCTTGGGTACTACATCTGGTCCCTGGCACCCTCCTCTCTGGTACTATTCCCCTGTTCTGCTTTCCAGTTGTCATGAAATAAGCAACTCTGTTCCATTACAGCTCTTCTGCAACAATGTTTCTGCCTTGGCCGGTCATGGACTGAATCCTCTAAAACCATGAACCAAATAAACCATTTCTTCTTTTAAATAGGGGTGCCAGGTATTTAGTTCCAGCAATAGGAAATCACCAATACAAATACCTTGACTGTGTAGTGCTGTGAGAGTCTGAGGCAGATTTTAGCTAAACCATGCCTGGTTTCCTGACCACTGGGAATTATGAGATAATTAATGGTTGTTTTAAGCAACTAAATTTTGGGGCTAATTTATTATGCAGCAATAGACACACTATCTTTGAGTAAAACACAAGATTTAAATGTGCATTTTTGGTATTGAGATAATAGCCACTTGATTTAATAAACACAGTAAAAAAGACTTTTGGATATCTGTCTTTGGATATGTAGCACTATCTTTGTCATTCACCAAGAAGGTTTTGAAAACCATTTCTAAAATGCAGTGAGTAAGGATTCCTTTGAACAAAAATGATGGAAAACTTTATAATTTTATCTTTAAAAGCTATTTTATTATGGGAGAACTCCTGTTGAGGAAATCTGGAGAAAGATAATCAGTGTTAAATTGCTTGATTTGCCAAAATGGGATTTTCTGAACCAAGCAGGATTAAGGCAGTTATAAATAACATAATTGTCCCGAATTGCACCAGGTGTATACTTTTCTAAATGCTGGAATGCTACATGGTTTGGTCTTTGGATAAATGTCTTTTCCACCTACACTTAGTACCTGAGTGATCTCAGCCAGTCTCATAGCTCTAAATGTCATCCAAATGCTGAGAAAACATGAAAATATGCCTCAAGTCTGGACTTTTTTCTTGAATACCAGATTTTTTCTCTCCAACTGCCTACTCAACATCTCCATTTGGTTGTCTAACAAGCATGTTGAACTTAACACATTAATCTTCAAACTTTCACCTCCCTCCCACACTTTTGTCTTTAAAAAATGGCAATTCCATGTTTTGGAGTACCAGCCAAAAAATTTTGGAGTCGGTCTTGAATCATGGCTTTCTTTCAAAATTTACATCTAATCCTATTAGCAAGTCCCATGAGTTCTTTCTTTAAAATAATTCAGAATCTAGCTGCTTCTCAGCCCTCTGGTCCGAGTCTTCAGTATCCTTCTTAATTGGTGTCTTTGGTTCTGCCTTTGCTCCTCCACAGCCCATTCTTAGCACAGCACCCAGAGAGATCCTATTACAGGAAGAACCTGCAAGCTCTACTCAACAACACTAAAAGCCCAAGTCTTACCAAAGGCACAGGGCATGCTGCTTGGACTGCCCTCCTACCTCTTTGTCCGGGATTCCTGATGGTCTCCCCTCTCACTTGCTCCAATCATGCTGACCTCTTCCTTACTCGGCCAGCAGCAGGGTCTCTTCCGTTGCGGGTTTCCACAGCTGCAGAGGCTTTTTTTTCAGGCATTCGCATGGCTCACTTATTCAGTTCTTTCAAGTCCTTGCTGATACTGGGGAGAGGTGGGCTTCCTTGACTACTGGCTCTCAGATCTCTCCTTCTTTCCATTTTATTTTTAATCTACCTTACTTCCTTTCTCCCCAGACAAACCATTCATTTATAATGAAATACCATTCATACCATATATTTACTGCCTGTTTCCTAATAGCTCCCTCATCTGAGCTCCATGAGGACAGGCAGTTTTGTCTGTCTTCTCAGGACTAGGCATCACTAATCAGTTCCTGAATGAATGGATGGAGCTCTTTTCTCACCAGTTTTGTTGTGCTTTTCTTTTTCTGTTGCAAGGTTGTTCCTTAATCTCAAAAGCTTGGGAGAATCTAGTATAAAGCCTGGAAAAATGAAATAGTTATGCATTTTACCTTTAATTGCAAGTCACAATTGTTTGAAATCTGATTTTCTTAAGACATCATTTTATTTCTTTCAATTTCTTCCTTAGACCTGGTGATAATTTAAATAATAGCAAGAAAAAGCTTTTTTTTGGTACCAGGGATCAAACTCATGACCTCACACTTGCCAGGCAGGCACTTATGCCACTGAGCTAAATCCCCAGCCATATATACACACATGCATTTTTTCTTTTTTTTGTACTGGGAATTGAACTCATGACCTTGTGCTTCCCAGGCAGGCACTGTGCCATTGAGCTATGTCCCCAGCAAACAAACCTGTTTTTTGGGAGGGGATTGGCAGGCTGAAAAAAATGAGAGTGATACTGAATTCAGTAGTGGTCTAGCTGATGATTAATAAAAACGATATTTTTACATGGCAGAGGCATGAATACAAATGTTAGATGTATGTTAGCAAAAATAAGAAATAAACCCTTGAGAGCAAGGCTTCGAAACTTTTCTATAGCTCTAGGCTACATGTAAATCTTGAAAAAAAAAACCCAACACAATACCCTGTCATTAATATGTGGCACCATTCTTTAAAATATGTAAATGACTTTCTCCCCAGGCAGGACAGTTTATAAATAATACTAGAATTGATTACCAGAAGACCTGCCCAAATAATGGAAAGGAATGCTATGGAGAGAAGCCAGAGCCATGGACATACCAGCTCACATTCTTTTCTGATGGCATCATACTTTAGAAGAGGAACAAAAGTCTGCTTGCTGAATTAGACATGGGGTGGCAATCAGAACTTCGAATTTTTTGGCATTTGCTAGTTAGAGGCTTACCCTTCTGAGTAGAGTGTAATTATGTGTGGTTTCTTAAAAGAGCTTAAAACAAAGCAAATTATTCAAAGAATGCCCTAAAATACATATCATTTAGAGGAATTATGCTTTAGACATTACAGACCTAAATGTACCTTTAAAGAGAATTAGTTGTGAATTAGTGGAATTTTCAATAGCACCAAAGACAATAATCCTGTGAACTCAAATTTCTCTTGACTCATGGTATCCAGTCTACCTAAAATGCTCCTTACTAATACTTCTTTTCAGCGCATAATTTTGAAACAAAAATCAGCTTTAAAACATGGAGATATGCAAGCAGATCTCATTTGCCAAGAGAGGTGAAGGAGCAAGGGAGCGTTAAGCCAGGGAGGACCAGAAGCACTGTGGTGCTGGGCATATTCTGGAAAGATGTTTTAATCAAAAGAGAAACATAACTACACAGTGTCTCATTTATGTCATTGCTTGGAAAGGGGCCCATCAAGGTCATTAAAGCTACACAAATTTTTCTTTTCTGATCCCTACTTTATTTTATGAATATTAGTATTTTTAATATGTTAGTGAGCACTGTATTTATTAGCTTTCCTGACACAGGAACAAAATATTCAACACCCACGACTTAAAGGAGGAGATGATTTAAGTTTCAGGAGGCTCAGTCTATGGTAAGCTGGCTCAAAAGGAGAAACAGCATAGCAGAAGGTCATGGAAAAGCTGCTCACCACTAGGCAGCCAGGAAGTAAAGAGGGTGGGCAGGAGCCAAAGACAAGACTACACCCTTCTAGGTCACACTTTCGGTGACCCTTCTCTTCTGACCAGGCCCCACCTCGGAACAGTGCAGTCAGTTATGAAATCACCAATAAACGAATTTATAGTTGAGTTTGGTGCTCCCGTGATCCAATCACCTTCCAAAAGTCCCAACTCTGAGCATGAGACTTTTGGGAGACATTTTAGATCTAAACCACCACAAGTACTTTTTAGGTTCTAGGAAAAGTGCTTTACATGGATTACTTTGGTAATTCATATGAGAGCTCAATGAGATAAATACTACTATCATTTCTGTTTGGGAAGAATGAGGATAGTAAGGTTAGTGATTTCCTCAGTTTACTTGGTAAATTGTGATGCCCAGTTCATATGCTCAGATCCTCCCCAGTCTTACACGATAATTGCATTTTTCTACCAATGGCATTTCTATGGCCCCCTCTCTTCCAGGAGGATCAGTATGGGCCAGTCCCTTAGGTCTCGTGTCTGGAAGTAGTCTGTGGCCAACTTCCAAGTGCATTTGTTTGCCTGTGCTTTAAACTTGATGACTCAGAGTGCAGAGAATGGAGTTATCCTTTAAATGGCCTGTGATGGCTTTAGTAGGTGGGAGTGGTGCCAATGCTTGTCGGAGGCCTAGATGGGTTTGGAAAAGTGTTTTGAAGATAAGATTAGATCCTTAAGTATTTATTCTAATACTTTCCCTTCCCAGGCACAGCCCTGTGGTTTCATACTCTTTTTACTCCTCCAGAGGTCATTCTTTTTTCTACTGTACTTGTGCTCCAAAAAGGTTACCTGCTGCCTGAGCTTAGAACGAGGGTGCAGGGTAAATGGGGAGGGCTGGTTGGTTCCCACTGGCCACTGGCTGGGACCATTTGTGACCCATACTCACCCACAGGGGAGACCACCACGTGCAAGTTGTTGGGATAAGGAAGAGACAGTGTCAGTAAGTACCACAGCTGCCAACTTAATCATTTTTAAGAGACAACACATTCATAAAGTGTAAGCATGCACAAAAAGTTTGTAAGTAATAAGCCAGTTAAACCTCGAGTACTTGCTCTGTACCAGACATCATAGAAGGTGATGGGGATGAGATCCTTGGTGGAAACAGGCATGGTTCCTTGCTTCCTGGGGGTGCCCAGCCTTTAGAAGGACATGCACAGTGAAACATAAAGATGGTTAGGACTATGAAGAAGAGCACCTCATATTATGGGGACATAAATATGAGAACTGAGCCATTCTCAGGGTAGGTCAGGTTTCTCAAGGTCTTGAGGCTTGACCTGGGGTCTGAAGGAGGAGAAGACATAACTAGATCAAGGCATGGGGGATCATCTTTCCAGGCCACACTTGGGAACATGTCAGGTCCACCTGGCCGCATGGTGACACGGATCTCTGACTTCAGAGAAGTAGGTAGTACAGGAAGGAAGACAGTGGCATTCTGCCTCCAGGGCCACCCTCTTGGCCCATGCCCACTCTAAAGCTGTCATTTGCATGTCACTTTGTCTCTTGTGAAGTTGTGGCCTCTCTGAGCAGTAAGTAACAGCAACCAATGAGTGGGCAAAACCAACCTGGCTCCTTCAGAGTATCAGCTCCTGGAGCTTTCAAACCTGCCTTTCTGTTTGTTGTTTTTCTTTGTTCCTGAGCGTCTCTTCCAGCTAGCGGTGAAAAATGCCTTGGGGAAGCCTTCCTTTGCTTTAATGTCGGGACTGCTGTGTGTAGATTCTGCCAACACAGAGGTGGCCAGTGTCCTGTTTTCCACCCTCATGTGCTCTTTCTCAGCTTTGGTCCCACTGCCGGTGGGACGGAGGCCACAGCCGCCTCTGGTAAGGCTATGGGCTGAGGTCAGCCTCTCTCCTTCCCTGTGACAGAGAGGGAAGGAGACACACGCAGGTCTCTGTGGCAACATCTCAGGTAGGCTGTCTTGCCAGGGTACACGGCAAGAGCATCTGTCATTTCAAGAAATAGCCAATCTAGATCAAGTAGACGATAACAGATGCAAAATG
>RJWT010029765.1:0-14834 GCA_004365215.1 Cuniculus paca | reverse complement strand
TCCATTCAATCGACTGGCCCCACTTGATGGTACCTCTCTGCCATTGTTCCTGAGACTATGGTCCTTTTCATCTCTCTCTAGAATGTCTTTTAGTAATCTTTGTAGCATTGATTTGGTGGTCATGAATTCCTTGAGTTGTTCTTTGTCATGGAAGTATCTTGTTTCTCCATTGATTTTGAAAGAAAGTTTTGCAGGGTACATCCGTCTGGGTTGGAAGTTGTTTTCTTTCAGGGCATGTAGTACTTCACTCCAGCCTCTTCTTGACTTGATGGTTTGTGTTGAGAAGTCTGCTGTAATTCTGATGGGTTTTCCTTTATTGGTGATGTGTTTCTTTTCTCTAACATCTTTTAAGATTCTGTTCTTGAGTTGAATTTCTGGGATCTTGATTATTATATGTCTGGGTGTAGATTTGTTTTTGTTATGACTAGCTGGAGTTCTACATGCCTCACTTATTTCAATGTCACTTTCTTTTTCCATGCTTGGGAAGTTCTCAGAAATTATTTCTGTAAATAAAGTCCTGATGTAATTTGCCTCGACCCCTGCTTTTTCACTCACAGTTTTAATTCTTAATTTATATTTCTTTGAATTGTCTTTCAGCTTGAATTGTTACTTCCTGGTTCCTTGTTACTTTTAAGAGATCTTTCCTTTCACAATCACAAGCTTTGAACCTGTCTTCAAGGTTTGCAAGTTTATCTTCAATTTCTTTTAAATGTTTTTCCAGCTTTCCATGGAGTTTTTAATTTCCTGGCTATCTCTTTTAATCTATTTCACACATTCTAAACCTCTCATATTTTTCATTCATGGTTTTCCTCATTTGCCTATGCTCCTCTATTTTTTTTATCTGTGTCTTCTTTAGGGATGCTTGGTAATTCTTTAATTATGTTTTTCATTTCTTCTTTTACCTGGGATAGTATTTTTGTTCTAATTCCTTTTATAGCTTCATGAAGTTGTTTCTTCACTTCAGTTGACATCACTTCAGGCATTTCAGTGTGTGACTCCCAACTGTTCTGTGTTTGCCTCTCTTGGCCTTGTGCTGCTTGGGTTGGATGCCAGAGATTGCCTTTTCCTTCTTCATCTTGCCATATTCCTATTTTCTTCCATACACATGGGTAGTGTGGTCCCAGGTACTTCTGGCATTGGCTACAATTTCTCTGAAGTGAGTCTGTTTGGTTTTTCTTTCCAGTGCTGGCTATGGGTATCTGATGGTGGGCACCCATGCCTCTGCCCTGAGCTAGGTATCAGCTCACAAGGGCCCCCAGAATTTGCATGAGAGTGGAACTGGCCAAGGCTAAGCTGTGGATCTAAGCTGGATAGAAACCTATGTGATGTCTGGAATGTGCATGGGAGCAGAATTTGGTCCAAGCAACTTCTGGGGGTCCGCCCACAACCTGGAGCTTATCCTGCCCAACTCCAAAATGGCTCCTGTCCAATTGCTTTCTCCTGTGTAAAGATAAAGTCCCCTGCATTCACCACCAGCCAGCCCAGATCTCCACATCTGCCACTCTCTTCCGCCACTGCATCTCTCTGCAGAGACCTGTTGGGTTGACCATGACTGCCACCATGCATCCCCAGGCTCAACAGCTCTTATTGCAGGGTGAGTCATGCTCCAGGCTAAGGTACCACCAGCCATCACCTTCTTCTTCAAATTAAATTCTTTTTATTCTCTCTGTGGGCTTCAATTCTTATTTTAGATTATTCCTGGGTCCAAGGGACCCACTTCCTTCCTTCTTGTCCTCTCCATGATGTATTCCAGCATCTGAATTGGTTCTCTCAGACAGACTGTTTACTCTGCTGCTTACTGTTCCACCATCTTTCTTCAATCCACATTTGAACTTTTCAAAATTGCTGAGCATATATTCTAGTTCAGTTGGTTTATTGCCAGTTGACCCCTTTATGACCACAGTTTGAACAAACCTGTGAATCCCACAGTCTATCCTGGCAAGTCCTCTCCCCCTTCCTTCCCTTCTTTACTCCCATTTGCTCATTTTTTTGTCAGATTACTCATTTTCTTTCTATTGAGTTGTTTGTGTTATTTGTCTATTTTGGATATTCATGTACCATTGAATATATGACATGCAAATACTCTATTCTCATATATGTTACTTCTTAAAAATTTGATGTTTATGTATTTCTGTTTTATTATAATGGATCAGCATGTAAAGCATCTGAAAAATCCATGGAAAGCACATTATTCCAAAAAAGTATAGTAAAATACATTTTTTAAATGGTCTATTTATAAAATCACAAGCCATTTTATTGAATTAATGTGAATGAGATATTTTAATTATTAGGAAGCCTCAAAGAATACTACTCTGCAATATATTCTTAGAATCAAAGTGAATTTGATTCTCACATTATCATTTGTTGCACTCAAATGAATCAAGTAGAGTAGTCCAAGATTTTACATCCCATAGTTTCAATTTCTTGTGATCTAAAAAATACTAACTGGAAAAACTCTAGAAGCAAATCATTCACAAGCTTTAAACTGCAGAATTTCTGCATCATCACATGAAATTTTATATTGTCTTCCTTTACCCAAAGCAAGATGTAAATCATCCCTTTGTCTGTCTTATTTGCACTATGCATACTACTTAGCCATCAATCTTTTAGGAGCCACCTCACTCATCAACTCCACACACACACACACACACACATACACACACACACCCAGTGGTTGGTACTCACCATTTCACGCTTCCAGTTTGTCATCTTGGGACATAACCTGCATGTAAAAGACAGGACAAGTGTAATGACAAAATATACCCATTGTGTGCAAGGTCAGAGATTCTCTAGTTTTTTATTTACACATTCTCAAAGACTCACTGCAATTGTGAAGTTCTTTGATATTTAATCAGCAATAATTATTTATCATTATAAATACAAATACAGATTCATAAATTAGAAATTGCAAGAACTAAATATTTCATTAAACTCAGAATTCTTGAAGAGCATTGTAAATGCTAAAATATATTTAAAATGCCATTAATTTGTATTTTTGATCTCCTTCATTTAAAATGAAAATACAGACATACTCTCTGTATTTATTATAAATAAATTATAAGTTTCCTAGTGAAAATAAAACTTTATTATATTTTGTACTCATACCTGAAATGCATCATTGAATTTGGCAGAAGTAGAGGGTAAAGGGACATGAAAAGAATTAATATATTTATGTACAGGGAGCAAATTTACATGATGAATGCAATCTTTATGTGCTGCAAACATGTAATAGTAAAAATTAAAATTAAGTAAAAGAAAAAAGAATATTCAATAGAACGATGTAAAGATAAATTTAAGAAAATTTAACTCTGAAAATAAAGGTCTAAATTTGCCATTTTCCAAATAAATCAATATTTTAAATCTTATATAGAGGATATAACCAGTTGTTAAAAAGTCTATGACAAATCAGTGGCTCCACTAGATGCAGTTGTTTGTAGTATTAGAAAAATCAATATATAGTTACATAAAAATTGTAATAAAGACTGCATAATTGTAATCTGACTCAATCCTCTAAGCACTAATCCTTAACCAATTTCCATGGTCTCATTTATTATTATTTTGTGTTTTAATACACACATATATGTAAATGTCACTTCGTGGTAACTGCTACATTATGCCTTAGCTTGGAAATCTATACTTTCTTATAAAGAGAAATGATATATCTATTGTTGTAATAAGCAATAGAAATGATACTTGTATTGTTGCAATAATTGTTCCACCTCAAAGCATGTTTTTTCTATTACAAAAGATACTTTTCTAGCTCTTCAAGATATCATGTTTAAAATATCATGCTTGTCATGTATATATGATTTTTGTTCTTAAGAAATGGAGGCTTGCATTTTTGCCCAGACTGATCTCCACAGACTCAGGTCAAGTGATCCTCCTTCTTCCTCCTTCCCAGGAGCTGAGAATGTTGGCACATGCTACAGTGTCCAGGTACTATATGGAAACACTTAAAAAATTATAGAGAATAGAAAACGTTTATGCATATACATTACACATATGACTAAAATACAGAGCAAACAGAGAAGGAATATGATATACAGATAAATTTAAGATCTGTAAAGATGTGATTGTCTAGAGAGCTATGGTCAGATTTAAAAAATTTATTAGGGGAATCATGATTTCCACTGACATTCTGACAGTTTTTTTTTTTCCTTTTCCTCTCAGGTGATCATTTTGAGAGAAAAAAATTAAAGAAGGAGAAAGAAGTGATCAATAAGAGAAGGAGAAATGGAAGTTCCATTTCAGATGAAACAGGGAGGACTTTATTACTGTCTTGATGTTCCAGGGCAGGTTTTAAAGGGCCTGTTTTAGGGAATGAGGGAGCAAAGTGTCCTGATGAAGATTTATTTTCTGGCTTCAGGAAAGGTCAAAACCATCTTGATGGTTTTGAGGACAGTCTTGAAATGCTAGTTAGAGTTGTAGTCAATAATGAGACAAATCATAGGTCTTCAAGTGCAAGAGCAGGAAAATATGGCAGTAGTTGTGACCTAGATAGTGGGCATTCAATTTAAAAATTGCTGCCTATAAATTTTCAGAGACTAGGTATAGATGGTTGCATTTCATTTGTGAAAAAACAATGCAGATTTCATTTCCTCTATGTATTATAATAGAGTTAAGGGGAAGTGGTATAATGTATACCACTTGAATAAATTCTGTAAGAGAAACCACCTACTAAATTTATGATTAGCTATTAAGCATTATAAGAAGATTTCCTGGTTGCAGAGAAAGAGCTGACCTTTGGAAAAGAATTTATATTCTCCCAAATCTTTAGCAGTTTTGGCAGTCTGAATGATGAGACTGTAAACTGGTATCCTAAGCAATAGAAATGTATTTTCCCACAATTCTTAGAGTTACAAGTCCAAAATTAAGGGCTATCAGTGCAGGTACTCTTGCAGTTTCTGCTTTCCCATGTTAGGTATCTCTCTTTGTCCTCAAATAACATTTATTCTGTGCTTGTACAGCATTCGTGTATCTCTGTATGTCACACTGCTTTCTTCTCATAATGAAACAAGAACTATTATGTCAATATTTTTTAACTTAATCATCTTTTTAAATCCTTATTTTAAAATATTGTCACATTTGAGGTACTGGGATTTAAGACTTCTACTTAAGAATTTGGGTGGAGATACAATTCAGTTAATATAAGATTAATCTCTTTGTCATTGATATAGGTATTTTACAATAAGTACTATTTATTTTGGATTTTAATTATGCTCCTCCCAAGTGTGTCTTTAGTATTGGCATTCATCAGCTATTAAATCTAGATAAATGTTTGCTAAATTGTATGAGTGCACATAGAATATATATAAGATATGATCACAAAATAGAGGGAAGGATTAAATTAAAAATATTTATTATAGTAAACAACATATTGAAATTTATGTCCTCCAAAGCATACCTCATTGGGTATGAACAAACATCCCATTGTTTTGTCACTTACGTAAACAGCTCTGAAAGTCTATTTTAGTGTGTTAAATTGTAGTCTCGTGGCTGACGTCCTGTATCAATGCAAACTTTTGACTTTTCATGGTCATTTTGACTTTGAGGAAGTCTCATGGTGCCAGATTGGGCAATTAAGGTGAATGAGGATATTCTGCAGTATTTTACAAGCCTATCTTTCTATTGGATGACATTTGGTAGTCGCAGTCACCATGTTTTTCATCACAATTCACAAAGACAGGAAAGAGAACTTGCAGAACTGTTTTTGCAAAGACTAGGACAACAGGATAAGAGTGTTGAAAATCAATGGAGTCTATTTTGATGTCTATTAATAGTAATGTGTTTTTTATTGCAATATGTTTTATAACTTGAACATGCCATATTACTTGATCAGCTCTCATATGTGCGTATATTTATGTGGGTGCATGAACGCACTAAAATTTGAGAAAATAAGACTATTTTTTCAAAATTTTGAAGCGTGTCAATGAAAAAAATACAGAAGAATAGATTATGTTTGTACACTTTAATTGAAAGACTTGATTTTACTATCTCACGGCACAATTCAACAAGGTTGCTGACTTACGTTAAAAGGAAGAGAGTAGGATGAGAGAGGTATCCTGTGAGGAGAAATTTATACAACAAAAGATTTACCATTTCAGCCTGAAAGGGTTTTACCTACACTTGAGGACGTTTAAAAAACAGTATAGTACTCAGAATTTTAAAAAACAGTACAGTATTCAGATTACATTGTGACTTGCATCCAAAGATGATAGTGAATGAGAAACAAAAATACAAAAAAATAGTGAACACTAAATTAGTTAACTCTCAAAGAAGACTCTAGAATGAAAAGTCTAGAAATTAATTTGATTTATTTCATGATGTTTTTAAATTGTGAGTATAAACATTATCAAAGTGAGCTGAAAATTTTACAGATCAAAGAAATTATACTATTGTAGGCAATCTGTATCTTGATGAATCCATCGAAAGACTACAGCAATGAAAGAAAGTAAGGAGTAATTTCCGAAACAGATAAATTGAAAGCTAGAAACTGAGAAATACAGAAAAATATCATAAGATGTCCATGATTTTGTCTTTGACTATATTTTCAATATCATTGTATGCCAGGGTTTCTAGTAGCCTATATGGCAACAATGGACAAATGTTTGCATGTTCCTTGAAAGTAATGTCTTTTTATAGTTTTCTGCATTTTCTCTTTCTATTTCCTTTCTGTCACTCTTGATCTGCCCAACATTTCTCTTCATTAGTGACTCAAGTATTACCACTGAAACATTTTCTAAGTGTTATTTCCTTGTACGTTTTTTGCATCTGTTATGTAATGGCAGAGTTTACTCTAACTATAGTATTTGTTCACATATCATCAATCTTTCGAACAGGAACTATTTGTTATATGCTCTTATTTCCCCAGTGCTTGAACCAGTGTCTACTTGATGAAGACACTCAGGCATTATCTGCTGAATGAATGAAACAAATGTTCTGCGAAATAACTTTTGTAGATTTTTAAAACTCTGAGAAGTACTTAATATCTATCTTCAGAATCAGCAATCTTATAAAAGTAGTCAGTTGAAACTTAATATTTCTTAATATTTCTACTTCAAACTTGTAAATCTATTAATACCAGGTTATTTTCAAATATAATATTAATCTTACATGCCTACTTCAGTATAAGTTAGATAATTTAGATAAAATTACGTGCTTCTCTACGCTATATTAAGTTTTGTACATATAGAGTATTCATATTAAAACTATTTCTGCACATTTTCAATTTATATCTTTTACTGTAATGATTGCTCTTTGTAAGCATACAAAAGAATGACAACTCAAATAATGCCTTTAGAGTATATGTATTCTTTAAAGTATTTTCTGAAACATGGTTGTAAGACTATATTTATCAAAATGTCTCTTCCCAACAAAACATATAAAACATATTTTAAGAATTATAGTTTTGATATGTTTATTTCAATTAAATTTGATTGCATGTTTAACAAATGATTCATTCACTTTTATAATTTAAAAGCCTGCCTCAAATATAACTATAAAATGACTATATGAAAATGTAATATAGAAAGCGTAAAATTTACTTACGTATTTTATTGGTTTAATTTTAGAAATGCACATGAATATATATAAACATATATATATAGCAATATATGTATCAATGTCTTCTTGTGTTTGTCTGTGGCTCAGTACATAACAAATACAAGCAAATTTTCATAGGTATTAACTGTGCAGATTTCTATTGCATATCAGATTTTATTTTTAAAGTCAATGTGGGAGATAAAATACTGATAATTAATACTGAGAAATTTATAAATGTTAAAAGTAAAGCATTCTGCTCTCAAAAAATCATTTATATTTATATTCGATTTATTCTTGATGTATTTAACCTCTCTAAATCATTTTTAGAAAATAATTATTTACCAAATTAAAATTTTAAAACATTTTCTTTACAGTCTATTTCTTAAATACATCACTACAGGTATATATATAAGTAACAACAGTACTGAGAAACTGGTGTGTGAGATTAAAAAGAATTAACAAGCAAGACCTATTTCCATTGCACAAAAAGAAAGCTAAGAAACTAATGGACTCTTTCACTGTTGAGTAGAAAGCATGTCACATTTTCTAAAGCTCTTTGCTACACTTGGTGCAGTAATCTCCATCAAGGGGCAAATTGGCTTTCCTTTTACAGATCATTACCAGTCGCAATTCAGCCAATGGGACTTGAGAGAAAATACTTGTGGAATAGTCTGTGAATTCTGGCCTTGATTTGTGTCAAGATTATAAAAGATCTGGGCAAAAGTTATGAGAAAATTGCTACTTTCTTATCTGTGACTCGTCTTTACACAGGTAATAAAAATAATACTAAGTGAAATTAATTGTGGAAAAAACACTCAAAAAAAACAAAAATATATCATGTTCTACATGGAAATAATCTTAAGATAGTTTTCTTTACAAAAATTTTTGAAGAATAACTTCAAAGGTCAATATATTAGTTTGAAAATAGTAATCATAAAATAATCATCATTCTTAGGATACTAAATGAGATTTTTTTCCCTGTGGTTATATTGGGGATGTAACTCTGAGCCTTACATATGCCGAGCAAGCTTTCTGCCACTGTTTTACATCCCAAGACCTTAAAGGTAGTTCAAACTGGGTCTGGTGGCATGCATTCAGAAACCCACCATGATTTCAAAGCCAGACAGATCTATACAGTATATGAGAGGCTATCTTGAACCACATAGCAAGACTCTATTAAAAAAGTGATTTAATTTTATTTTCTGTAAAAGAAATGCACAATGTAGGTTAGATTATAAGTTAATAGTACATTTTGTACTCAGTTATTTACAGTAAAGAAATGAAAAAATATTAAACATATTATTTATCATCTGGATTTGATCCTCCTACATTGTATACATGTGGGGTGTTTGAAGTGGTGCATCAGTGTGATTGGGGAAGCAAACTTCCAGGTTTTCCCTGGTAAGGTGGGTAATGGAGACATGGTCTTGGTGTTTCTGTGTGTTCCCTTACTCCTTTTTTTCAGGGTTCTGCTCTCTCTGTTACTACTTGACTGCCTTGACTAAATACTTTTGTTTCACCAAGCCCTTCTTCCATGATGTTTTTCCATAGAACCAGCCAAATATGGACTGAATCCCCTGAAACTATAAGCTAAATTAAACATCTTTCTATTAAACTGGGAGTGTTAGTACAGTATCATATTGCAGAAAAAGAGCGAATACTGCATGTATTAAATTATCTGTTGCCCATAAATGTAGAATACTCATATGTTTCTAAGTGGACACATTAAAATTAAAATTATAATAAAAATATCATTTGTCAGTGACTCTGAATTTATGTCTCTAGGCTTGATGTTTCTGTGCATCAAAATAATATGCTACTTGATAGAACAGTGTGGATGTCCAGGAGTAGTACAAATTTGACATGACCTTGGTAGTATCCTTGATCTCCAAAGTTCATTCATATTTATATATCCAGGGTAGATCCTTTAGTCTGCTTTGCTACAGTTGAAAATGTAGCACATTTTACTGGTTGGTCCCTTCCTGCAATATTCAAATCATAGCCAGTATTTAGTCCTCTTACTAAGCTCATCATCATTTATCTAAGTCGTTTTAATTATCTAAATATTTTTCTGATTCCAAATAATTTTTCGTCTATAATATTTTCTTCTAGTACACAGACTCATTAAAAATAAAATTGGCATATGTTGTGCCCAAATTTAAAATGCTCATTTTATTAATATTTCTATTAGATTGTTCCTATTCTGCATGTCTCTTACCTCTCTCTATGTGTCTGTCTCTGTCTGTGTCTCTTACTCTCTCATTTACTAAATTTCAATTTTCTTTCTTTCTCCATTAACAAATTAAATTTTTTCTCATATTTTTCATGTACCCTTTACTGTTCCTGAAACTAAGTGCCTAGCTTTTCTCACAGTTACCTCCATATAGCGAAACATGTCTCAGTTCAAGGCATTCAAGATCAGCCAATCTAAGCCAATCTTCCCTCAGTTTTCACACACAGCTATGACACTGTGTAATTAACATCTTTTTTAATTGTCTTGTTTGTGCATATATTTAATTGATTGGTCTTTGTTCTTCCTGCAAGGCAGATTTGGAAATATCACTTTTACAAATTCCAAAGGCAGAAACATTGGCTAATACAGAATACACTCTATTGTTTTTGAACAATTTCACTAATATTTAGCAAGTACTTGTTATGCATGTGTATAACGTAGGCATACCAAGCTATAGAAGTAGAGTACTTAGGTCTTGTAAAACATTTTGAAAATCAATGTGATGAAATTACATTAATAAAACAAAATGCCACTCTATAGTGTATAATTAATTATTCAGATTTAATATCATTATATGAATGAAAATATTTGAAATTAAACTTTACCAAAAAGTCAAAGGGAAAAATCAGAATTTCTCTGTGAGAATATTGTGCAATAAAATAGCCAAAATAAAGAGCATTTAAAAGTTCATCAGATATTTTGAAGAAAGATGAGGGGAGAGTAAACATGTTTGGCATGACAACTGATAGTTTCACAGATAATAACAGAAAAATTGACAAGGGATTATCTCTGTAAAATCTATAAGCCTAATTTTAGGAGCAGGGATTGGCTAACTCCCTCATCAAGTTTCTGAAAGTAAAACCATGGAAGAGATCTGTGTCTTACATTTCTTCTCACTTGCTGTTTCTGGAGTGATAACAATCAGTGAAAGATAAATTGTAGGAAAAAAGCACAAACCAAAGTTTCACCTACTACCCATTTTATTGCTAATGTGCAGGTCACAAAAGCAGTTATTGTAGGTGATCTTTTATTGTAAAGATGCAAAAATTTTAAAGACCTGTTTTAACCCTTTGAAAATACACTTTTTCTGTGCCGATGTGTAAAATCAAAGTGGAGAAAAATTATTAGAAATGGAAGTTTATTTTACTTTTTCTTTAAAGTTTTAATATGGAAGTAATGTCGATGCAGAAAGATATTAAGACTACTATAAAGAATTCAAATTTATTACAAACTTATACTTCACTCAGTTTTACTGTCAGACTTTATTTACTTTAGTTTTCTCTTTTATTCTACGTATTTAAAAAATTAAAGAGTAATTAACAAACATCAGTTCACTCCTAAATATTTTACCTTGCTTCCTAAAGCAAACTTATGTTGTTATATAACAAAATAATAAATGGTTGACAGTAACTTGATTTTAAGGCAATAATCTTAGATTAGGTTACTCTTTGTTTACGTATTAAGTTAGGATATATTTCAGTACACATGGAGGCATCTTTGGGTGGAACATTTTTACCGTAGTATAAAGGCAGATTGACATCCAGTTTAACTCAGTATAACAATCTTGGTTCTACATAACTAATTCAAAAGTTATTTAAATTAGTTCTTACCTTCTCTTTTTAGTAAGGATAAGTTACTTACTTGAAATCTAGTTTGGTTCTTTTACTATCTGTTCTCCATTTCCAATTTTCAAATAATTGTTGATTTAATTTTACCTTTCTTCTTGAAAATGTAGAATATTCACATGATTGTAAAAATCTTGCAACACATATATTCCAGAGAAACTACAAAACACTATTTGATATTTAGTATAATTTTCTACTATTTAAAATTAAAAATAAATTAATATTTATGTTACTTGAAAAGTAGACATTTGTAATGCAAGTACAAATGTCTATTTTTGTATGTCTCAAATTTAATTAATATTTTAGCCTTTAATTAAAGAACTAGAATATCAAAAGTATTAAATAAATATCAATTGAGTAAATTTTGAATAAAGACTGTCTAACCAAAAATACTGTCAATCTACTCACAGAAAATATTTGCTTTGTTGAAGTAAACTATCAAAAATTTGGATAAAATCCAATGACTTCACTCATGATCACTATCTCCATATTTTTTCTTTGCTGTGTTTTTGTTAATTTTCTCAAATGCATACTCCAGTTTAAGAAAGCTCTCTTCAACTCTCTGTAGTGGTTTCATGTATCAACTAAGTTATTAATTTTGAAGACTATTTTAAAATTTATAGGATCTATTTTTATAACCAAAATTTGTCTTCCTGTTTATTATTTTTATTCTTTGTTGCCTTTCTTGCCTTACTTTATCATAGATTATTAAAACACTTGTGTGGGTTTCATATTTTTACTTGTATTTCTTTCAATTTTTTGTTACTCTGTAAAATTCTAACATTACCTCCGCTAGAGGATTATACTTAATACTTACAAAATATCTTGCATTTATTTCTGTTATGGAGTAAATTTCATTCACTCCCTTCAAATTCATATGTTGTATCCCTGTCATTGAATGAGACAGTATTTGGAGTTAGAGACTTTGTAAGGTCAATAGGTTTAAAAGTGGTAATTGTCATGAGGGCCTTATAAAGACCTCAGTAACCTCATAAAATGAAACACGAGAGAATCCTTTGCAATTCTGTTCCAACACACACTGATGAAATGCACAGTGAAAACAGTATGAGATGGTATCCATGTATAAGGCGGGAAAAGATACCTCATCCATCCCTGACCATGATAGAATTCTTACCTTGGATTTTTAGCCTGTAAGACTGTGAGAAAAATTGGTTCCTGTTTAAGTTACATCCTAGGTCACTGAATTATAACAACCTACACTGACCAATACAATTTCTATAGGAGGGCCAACAGAAGTCAGGATCATTAAAGAATTTTTATTAGTGATGAAAGGTTCCTACATGACCAACATAGTATACATATTGCTTTTTGGCTTTCGTGTTTTGCATCACATTGATTTGATATTTTAGTTTCTCTCAAGAATGAATGTATGCAAACACACACAAACACACTCATACACACAGAATCATGTTAATAATATCGACACATTCTCACAAATGTGTAGTTAGGAAATTCTCTAATGGAGCAAACAGTCAAGTGTCTATATTCAGTGTCTGTCACTCAATACGGTTTCATGATGAAATCAGTTGTGATAAGCACAAGATATATGTTGATGGTGGTGGCATAGCCCAATACACTGCTTTATGGCAAATTTTTTCAATTAGTAAAAGTACACTGTAAAACAATAATTAAAAAAGTGAATGATAGTATATACATAAAACAGTGACAGCTATTATCATTTGAAGCATTATGATCTGTACAAAATTTCATGTGCTCTATTTTTGTATGTCTGGCTGCACAGTAGAAGTTTTAAACCACAAATACATAATAAATGGCACTAGGATGGTGGTGATACCACTAGGTAGTATGAATTTCTTATTTTTATTATAATGTACTGGGATTATTGTTGACACATGTGTTGATTTTTCTTTCATTTTTCCTTCCAGTTCTTAGGCTAACACAACATACTTTTAGGCTCCCTACATATTTGACTAGATCCATATGCCATTTTCATGTTAGAATAAAGGCAAGGTTCTCAGTTCTATGTCATCTCTTATATTGCCTGCGATGTAGCCTCCTAAGTAGGCTAAAAATATATCCGTATGTTGATAGTTTTTTTCTTTCTCTGCTAATCCCAATATATTTATTTTACATAATTAGATAGAAAGGCAAAAGGAAAAATGAAGTCATATTATTTCAGTTATTTGCACAAAGTCACATAAACAGCAAGGAGAAAAAAGCAGATTATATCAACACATCACTTGAGAGCAGGCACCATCTATATTTCCTAACCACTGTGTTTTAAAAACAATTAGTTATTGCTTTTTAGATAAAAAAGTCAAGATAATATTAAAATTATGTAAAAACAATATAATTTTTTCAAACATTTTCATTCTGTGATATTTTATATTGTCATGTTTTTCTGAATAAGACTGTGTCACTGAATTCTGTTTAGAATTGAAAACATCAAACCTTTCTTGTAATTGAAGATTTTAAAGTTATTACAAAGTTTATTCCTTGAGCCACTGTTTCAGATACACATTCACTCTTCATAATGTTTCTCTTTTCCAGAAGTATTTTATATATTGAAATAATAGTATGAACTAACAAGTTAAATATAAATAAAATACCATGATTATTAAATATTTTTAAATGTTTAGTAAAAAGTAGTGTCTACATACTGATGACTACTGTACACATACTGAAGTCTGCATACTAGAAAATTAAAAGAACTAACCAGTCAAAGTTAATTAAAAGATATATTAAGTAATGTTTCATAGACATAAAACTATAGAGAATGAAATCAAACCAAAATTTTAATAAAAGTATTTTAAAAATTCAGGGAGAGTATATTGATAAGTTGTTTGAAGTACTTTTTCCTCAACACATAAGTGTTTGTTATCTCTGTGACTAATTAAGATTAATAGTAGAGTCTTGTACATGGAACTGACTATCTCTGAGTTTGTCCTTGCCCTAAATTTTGACAAACAGACTCAGTGCGTGTTAGCTACATATGTGACTAAAACAAACAATATTTACATGACACTGATTTGTCTAATTAACTCAACTAGAAAGTATAACCATAGAATCAAAAATCAGTGTGATTTAATGATATATGTGCACACACACATATATATTTCTGTAATATATGGACATTATTTATAATATAATGTATAATTAAGGGCCGGAGATTGGGCTCAGTAACCTAAGCACCTGCCTGGCAAGCACGAGGTTGAGTTCAATCCCCAGTGCCAGGAAAAATAAATAAATAAATAAACAAATAAATAAGTAAATAAAATGTATAATTATGCCTATATTTAAGTTACACATGTTTACACGTGATTTATAGAAATGCTAACCACTATCACATTAACAATGAGTGTATTACTTACTGAAGGATTTTGCATCAAATGTGAGTAGCTTGTATGTCACAAAAGTCTTCCATTTTCATAGTCAATATATGTTCAATGTTT
>RJWT010029764.1:0-14832 GCA_004365215.1 Cuniculus paca | reverse complement strand
TAGTGCTAGATTATAGCTGTATGATATCCTTAGACTCCCAGACAAATTCTTGTTCTGCTATTTTTCCAGTCTATATGTTCTTCCAGATTATACATCTGCTCATAAATATAGGTAGAAATACTAAACATTTTTAAAACTTGTTTTTCCTAGTAGAATAGACACAGCATTGACAGACAGGCCTCTCCACGGTGGCCTGATAGGTGTGGACTGCACAGTCAGATTGCACAGGTTTGAATATTGGCTCCGTCCTTACCTGTAAGAGGGGGACGTAATAGCAGCTTCCCCACAGAGAGCAAGTGCCCAGAAGTGTAAGTTAATACCATTAACTATTACCATGACATCTGGAGCATGATGAAATTGTCTGACTGACTGAAGCCTCGGAATGAAACGAAGAGGCTGTTGGAGAGAGGTTCATCTCACTTTCCAGAGTGAGAAAAAAGTGCCGCCCGATTCACAGCAAGGGGCATCCTTGAGCGAGCAGAGCCAGAGCCAGGCAGAGAGCCCTGCTGGAGACTGGCTACAGAGGCAGCGGGGACTCCCGAGGAGCCAATCTGGCTGTGGGAAGCAGAGTGACCTTACTAGATGCGTTTCCGTGAGACTGGGCAGTTTGCAGACCATGGTGCAGACTTTTTCCTTGGAGCTCCAGAGTTCCTCTGTGAGGTAGAACAGGTGTCGTGGTTCCTCCTAGTAGAGGAGGATGTGGAGGCTCAGCCGAAGTAGTAGCTTGGCAGAAGCAAGTACCAGCTGTTTATGGAGCCATGGTATTGGACCTCCATGTCCTGTGTATTTTTCTCCCCACTGCTCAAGGGATCTGCAGACCCTGCAGCAGAAAGTCATTGAAAACCACTTCTCCCCATCCCCCAAGGCAAAGGGAGAGAGCAACTCTGGAAAAAGCAATCAGTCAGAAACCTTCGTGCCAGAGGGAAGGCCTCCCTATGGCTGGTACCCTGCAACCCTTAACTGTGGTCGATGGGTAAGGTAGGGAGTTAGGAAGAAGGGAATGGAGGTGGTCATGGCCTCATCTCCCTTTCTTTGAGGCCCGCTAAGCTGGAGTGCAGGGGATGAGTGCACTGTCTGTGGTGTGGTCAGTGCTGGTCACCTGGGTATGCTATAAAGAAGAGCATTGGTGGCATGCCTGTGTAGGACAAGGGTGACAGACATGTAGATGCACGCCTCACCTGAGCCTTCCTTACCTCTGACCGTCCTTGCTGCCTGGCCTTGATGTTTCCCGCCTGGCTTTCTGAACCCAGGCCTCCACACAGCCTCTTTGTCAGATCCATGAAGTGAGAGGAAACCTGTTGAGCAAATCTCCCTTTTGGTGTCCCTTCAGGACAGTGAACAGTGAGCGTTCCTGTTGAATTTCTGTGTCTTATTTTGGTGTTTAGGCGGCTCTGGAGCTCCTGGTGATGGTGGCCATGGTTCTGGTTTACCAGCTGCTTAAACCTTATCACTCACTTGGCACTCGCACATCACTGTGTTCTCCAGCAGCTCTTCAAATAAAAATTGACCACCATAATCATGGCGGGTGGCCTGCACTGTGATCAACCATCTTTTCTCTCTCATAGAAAGCAAATTCTCTTTTTTTCCATCCACTAAAGTCTGAAAGGCAGACAATGATAAGAAAAAAGGAGCTTAATCTTTTTTTCCAAAACACACAGGGCTGGACCGCCCTGTCTGGTGGCTGAGGCATGCTTTTCTGGCCTCCCCTCCCTGCTGACAGTGTCTCTGAGCTCCGAGAGCACAGGACGTGTCTGCAGTTGGCCGTGTCAGGTCTGTGAGACCTGTGAGAGTTCTTGGGCTTGAGTCTTCAGGCATTATTGACTGGGACCTGCTTCCTGCTTCCCCACTGGAGCAGTTGGGGTGGGGTGGGGGATGGTAGAGAGACAATGCAAAGTGAACAGACCAGTCAGGCTTAAGGGTAGGGCTGTAATGCATTTAGCATGTGGGTTATTAGAGTCATTCAGTGAGGTAGCCTAAAACTGATCAGCACAGGCCCCCTGTGTGGAACCTCTTTGGCCCCTAGCAGCTGGTTATCCCTGATAAGCCCAGGAGCACCCCTCCTGCCAGGTCTAGAGTGAGCAGGCCTGACAAATGACCCTCAGTTTCTAACCAAAGCCCATCAGTGCCTTTAAAAAATGATTATCGTGAACTTACTGTTAATTTCCCTGATTGTAGTTGTAGAGCATTTGGAGCATACAAAAAGATAAAAAAGAAGAATATCCACAACTCCACAGTGTACACACACACAAAAAAGCAAACCCTTTAACATTTGGATTATATTTCACTGAAGTCTGTGTGTGTGTGTGTGTGTGTGTGGTACTGGGAGTTGAATCCAAGGCCTCATGCTTGCTAGACAAATACTGTATCATGGAGCCAAATCCCCAGCTCTTTTTAAATTTTATTTCGAGACAGGGTCTTGCTGAGTTTCCTAGGATAACTTTGAACTTGTGATCCTTCTCTGCCACTGTGCCTGGCCTCTGTGTTTTAATTTGAAGAAAATCTGTGTCATAGGGAAAATGCAGTTTTACCATGCTCTTTTTACACTTATCTGCCTGTTTTATCTCACTAAATAATTTTTAAATGCCATTTTAAGTGAACACATGTGATTCTGTTACTGATGCACCATAATTTATTTAACCATTTGCTGTTTAACATTTAGCTGTTCCAACATTTTGATATGGCCAGGTGTAGGGGCACACACCTGTAATCCCAGCACTTGGGAGGCTGAGTCAGGATGATTGCTTTGAGTTTGAGGCCAGCCAGCCCAAACTACATATAGCAAGACCTTGTCTCAGAAAAACAAATAATAAAATAAATATTTTAATAAATGTATTCTTCATAGTAGCAGCATGTTTTTAAGGGAGAAAATAAATAGGGGATAGATTCTTGACCTGTTTTTTTCTGTGGTACTAGTGATCGAAACTAGGACCTTTAAACTGTGGTATATACCCAGCCCTTGTTTTATATTTTATTTTGAGACAAAGTCTTAGTGAATGGCCCAGACTGGGCTTGAACTTTTGATCAGTTCCTCCCTCAGCCTCCCAGAGGGCTGGGATTACAGGACATGATAGTAGAGTGTCGGCACTGTTCCTCACACACTCCCACCGACATCCCAGATGTGCATGTGTGCACAGATATCTTATCCCCTGGCAGGTGTGATATGTGGTTCTGTGCTTTGATACTTAAAAATAGAGATTCTGTAGGCTCCCAGTAGAAAGGTTATAACTTTGAGTCTCTCAGGACATCATAGTTGCTGTAAATCCTGTCGGGTGCCTTGGAATTTGGTTATAATGCCTCTTGTTTTCCTGCCTGTGGCCCAGCTCATGCTCACCGCTGTTTCTCTTGTTCTTTCCCTGTAGTTACTGGGGCTTCCGGATGCAGATGATGATGCGTTTGAAGAGTACAGTGCAGATGTGGAAGAGGAGGAGCCTGAGGCGGACCACCCCCAAATGGGGGTCAGTCAGCAGTAAAACTGCGAGCTGCCTCTGGAGAAGGAGTGAGCCCTGCGGTACCCTTGGTGGGGTTGTGTGCTCCTGGGTTAGCATTTGGCATTAGCACCTCAAAACAGGACATCTGGCTCCCAGCATCCAAATTCAAATGAAATACCTTTTCAGCGACCACAAAATATCTGTGATGAGCTTTGCTCAGAAGTGACCTGAATTTGAGTCCCACTTCAGTGGGCTTTCTATGGAATTGTCTTGGTAGCCTTTGCCACTTTGAATCTAGAGTCCATTTTGTGGCTGCCTATTCTCTCTTGAGTTTGTGTTGGAGAATTAACATTCGCCGACTGGAATGCAGAGAACTCTGAGTGTATTAAGGATGTATTTTGAGTCCTCACAGGTGACCTCGCTGAGGAAAAGCATGGCAGAGAAGAAATACAGTCTGCACTTTTTATGTACCTTTAAGTGTCCGTAAGTGAAAGGTTTTGCTTATAAAGCATGAGTTTTAATATCTAGTCATTAAACTGCACAAGTGCAAAGGCAAGGGCAGAAGAGGAGAATCACTTAGCTTTGGATTAAGAGGGTAAGAGAGGCAGAAAAGCCATGAGAGTTTCACCATTACTAAATTAGTACCTGCGTATGTAGCAGCTAGTTCCTGAATAGGTGTAAATGTTACTTCCTTGTTCAGTTTGAAAATATGCTAATTCCAAAGCTACTTTTAAAGTCTAAAATAATGGAAGATATAAGTGAGGTGAAAGACATAAATTACTGACTTCTTTTAGCTATTTATAAAGTGTCCCACATGTGAAATCAAACATTTAGTTTTTCTCTTTCTAATAAGGTGGAAACTTGTTAAATTGTGAAAACACCAGAATCCAAGTAAGTGCCACTTAAATTTTGAAGCCATAGATAAATTTAATAGAAAAATAAATCAGGATAAAAATTTTTTAAATACAATGGAATTCTCCTTTACTTTCTTAATCTTTTATTTAAAAATGAAAAGTCAAGAAAAGGCTCCTGTTATGTTATTTAGTTAAAATTATAATCAAGTCCTTCTGAGGGACCTAATGCAGTGAATTCTTAGAGTGCCATGAAGCGGAATATTAATCATGGGGTAACTGGGTTAAAAGAGGGCATTTTAATGATCAAGATACTCAGACAACTCACAGAGACAATTGCTGTCATTATTTAGCCAACAGATATTTACGGGTACATCCTTTGCAACACTAACATGGAATTATTTGAAACACTAATTTTCTTGGACCCTTCCACGTACCTGATTCTAATACCTAAGGATGTAATGCTTCCTTTATACTGCTTGACTGTTCCTAGCATCTGGGTTGGAGATGTCTTAATCATACACACATGTGCCCATGAGGGCATTATGATTTTGAATTGAAAAGAAAAAAGAAAAACCAGGAGTAGCCGAAGCCACAGAACTCATGGGAGTCTTGTATATCTTCCAGGCATGTTGGTGTAAACCTGATCATCTCCGAGTTTTCTGTTTGAGTGGTGCTGTGGGGAGTTCAGCCATTCGTGGTCGAATAGTGTACTGCAGTCTTAAGTCCTAGGGTGAGATAACACAGTGGTTTCCACCTGTGCTTTAGTGCCCATGTGTTCTTTGCGTGGGAAACGTGATGGTTAATTTCAAGTTCAGTGCATTTTTCAAGTAGCAAAACCTACTCTGGGTAAGTGGGTCCCGCCCTTTGCAGCCCTGCCTGTGTTCCCGCCAGCTCTGTTCTCCAGCAAAGAAGGCTGAGCTCTTCAGTCTATAGCTTTTGCCCAGTTTGGCAGTGTCCACTTTGGTACAGCAGACTGTAAGAATGCCTTCCGCAACAGAAACGATGCTCTGCTAGCTTGCTGCTTCCCAAGGTAAACTGGAATTTTATACTTAGAGACTTCAAATCCAAATTCACATATGTTTGGAAATGGATGGACATTAATATAAAACATATTTTATCAAGAAAGTATTTAGACTTTGTCCGTCCAGTACATTTCGGTATTATCATGTTAATGTTCTCTGAGTAACAAGGGAGCTGAGATAGACCAGGCCGTTCAGTGGGCTGGTGAGACTTGCAGGCTTTGTTCCACCCCAGGGGTAAGAGAGAACAACCCTGGGTGTGATTTATTTTCCATGGCAGAACCCCAAAGGCATTAGCAAATCTAATTATTTCCTTTCAAACTTCCTTTTCTTTAATGGTGTGCAGGGTTCTCCCAGTGCTCCATTCGCACACGCGCGCACACACACGCACACATTCACACCTGCCACACTGGCTACTCTTTCTGGAGCTGTGAAACAAGACCAGCTCGTGAGGTCATTGAGGTTGGCAGCCTGTGGGTTGTTTTGGAAACTGTTCCTGAGCTGAGATAAGATCATGACCTTTCCCAAAGATCCAGATCCAGACCAGAGTCCCTTACCGGGAGGTGGCGATGGTATGAGAGGAGCATCTCTTGGAGTATGAGGGGCAGCTGGGTCCTAGCCTTGACTCTGCCGTTGTCTGCATGACCACAACGAGTTATTTCATAGACTCTGCATCAGTGCTGTCTGATCTTCCAGCATTCAACACTGCTTCTGCATCTGCCTTAGGAAGTACGTGTGCATGGGAGTTAGTCAAGGAAAGTTAGGGCCAGGAGAAGGAAATGTGTTTGGAATCTTGCCAAAGATGTTGTCTTTAGGATGATGGCCACCAGCCCACCTTAGAATGTGTCAGCCTGTGAGCCTCCAACCCAGGAGCCTGGACTGTGCCCAGTCAGTGCAGCTAATGGGATTCTCTCCCTACAAGAAGGTGAAGTGAGGCCCCAGAAGATGTACTTGTCTTGACCATCCCTGCTCCATTTGCAGAAGGTAGAGCTTCTCTTGCTGCCCTGACACCCTGACACTGGGGGCTTTGAGTGTGGTAAATGTTTAACTGGGGTGGGGGAAATGTGCATGAGACTAGCTGGAAGAAAATACAAGATATTTACACTTTCTTGTCCTGTCATTCAAGGAAAAGAAAGTGACAATAAAAGTAAAGTCAGCCAATGGAGGAGTGAGAATGAGGTGGTATGAGAGAGAATGAGGTGCAATCAATGGCTTGCTTGTCATGTGGCCAGCTGTGAAATTTGAAATCATACTTGTGATCACACTATAGAGCCATGGTCCTGGATGTGAGTGAGCCATGGAGTCGCTCTTGTGGCCTGCCTCCTTTGCTCTGCCCAGTGGTCACATCATGCAGGCTTCAGGGAATCGGTGAATTTTGGAGGCGGGGAGGGAGACAAAGCCCATGGGGTGCCTGGCACCGCCACGAGTTCTGCTGCACAGAGGCTTCGTGTGTATTGTCCAGGACACAGCGACACATAGTACATTTTTTTTCCATAACCAGAACACAGAAAGTCCTTTATATAGGGTGATTCTTCTTGCGTCCTGGTGTCCAAATTGGGTTTCTAGCGTACTTAAATAGAAACTTCTCTCCTTTAGTAGTGACCGGCATCATTTGTGTATGAATAGAAACTGTTCTCTAGCACAATACACGTTTCTGAATATTGTTTCCGTTTCATGAGAGCACAAAGTATATGGTCCTAGAGGAGCTGTGACCCCAGTGTGTCACTGCGATCTGTATTTTAGGAAGTTGCTTTGCATGTTAAAATTCATGGGTTGAAAAACTGGCACAAATCTGATTTCCCATAGTGAGGGGGATGTCAGAATAGACAGGATTTAATTTGGGTGTGAGGAGATGAACCTGGGACAGGAGGAAAGTTAGGTCTTAAAGTCAGGTGTGACTTGTGAAAAACAAAAACCAGTCATCAGTCACCACATGAGGCATCGGAAAACTGTTTTCATGTCTGTCTCTAGGGGCTTTTTTTCCTCGGAGAGACAGAGTGTTGAGAAGATGTTGGCAATGGGTTTGTGGCTTTAAAAACACCCCGCAGCCAAGGACACAGCAGATGTCCTGCACATCTGGTGGGACTCCTTTCTTTAAGGAAGCCAGCTGCCAGCCAGAGAAGCCTGTCTTTCTGGAGAGCTGGCAGATCCCGGAGGGGCCATGGGCAGGGCGTGCAGGGTGGCCCACCTTCCCCACCTGCTCCAGGGTTGCAGAGGGAGCACGAGGAAAACACCAAGCTGGGGGCAGATCGCGTCTTCCCGAGGGTGACCCAGCTCCACAGGAGTGAGAAGCTGTTGCTGAT
The DNA here is from genome assembly GCA_004365215.1 of Cuniculus paca. Classification (NCBI taxonomy): domain Eukaryota; kingdom Metazoa; phylum Chordata; class Mammalia; order Rodentia; family Cuniculidae; genus Cuniculus; species Cuniculus paca. Next base: position 7,228 of record RJWT010029764.1, on the reverse strand, counting down.
TGCTTCCTCTTTAGAGAAGCCTAAGTTTTTTTTTTTTTGCATTAAAAAAATAATCCTCTTTCATAATGATCCACTCAGCTATCTTGGCCTTCTGATAACATCTATGACACAATAACTAAGGTCTTTTAGATTTTATACAGAATAATTCTGAAACTCGCCAGAATGCCTGTAGCCTGTGGTCTCTATTGCAGTGAATATTTCATGTTAAGAACCCAATTTATAGCTCTGTAAGACATAAGCAGTTAAAAGTGTGTCCCAGGCCACATAAAAATGAACATTTAGTTTGCTTAGAACTATATTCAAGTCGTTTGATACTGGAGGACGTTAGCAGTCTGTTCTTGATAAACTACCTTTCCCTGGGTGTTTTGTTTTTTGTTTTTGTTTCTCAAGATTCGTTTTTTCACCAGGTACTATAAAGATGCAGAATGGCAAAATGTCAGCTTCTTAGAGGAGGAAGTAGATCTTCAATGATAGACAAATCTGACATGATCTGTGATCCAGTCCTGATCTGTGAAGGAAAGGCAAAATGTAGCCATCTACACAAGAAGAGAAAGAAGGAAGGAATGGGATTTTGGTTTGTTTTTTGCTTTGATGTTGTTGTTGTTTTAGGCAAGAAGTGTTTCCTGTAGGATGTGTGTTCTTTCTTTGCTTTCATATTTCCTTTAAAACAAATCTCTTGTAAATTAGAAAACTGTGAAGTGGGTTGCCAAAAACTGTTGCCCTTTGTTAGATGCCTCGAACCCTGTAAATCCTCTCTTGCACCCTGTCCCCATCTGCTCCCTCCTCCCTTCCCGGGAGAGCAGGATCTCATCCAACGCTGTAATTACCATCCGCTTGCTATTAAAGAGCCTTCCAAATCCTGGTGGTATTTGCCTCTTGTTTACTTTCTTCACAAAGACTGGTGCTGCAGGACACCTGATGTGACTTATAAATGCTCAGCCAGGACCATCATTAAGGGGTGGGCAGGAGCCCTGGGAGGGGGAGAAAGGCAGGAGGCTGTTACATCGAACACTGACACAGATTCAAAGGTTAATGATTTGTGTGTTTTTTTTTGTTTTTTTTTTTTTTTTTTGTGGCACCGGGGTTTGAACTCACGACCTTGCACTTGCTGGGCAGGCGCTTAGACCGCTGAGCTAGATCCCCAGCCCTGTTTTTGAGACAGGGTCTCACTATGCCATTCAGGCTGGCCTTGAGCTCACTTTGTAGCCCAGGCTGGTCTGGAACTCACAACGATCCGGCTGTCTCAGCCTCCCGAGTGCTGGGATTACAGGCGTGAGCCACCACACCTGGCTGATTTGTGTGTTTTGAGGTCCGTTCATGTATCTATCCTAATGTGGTAGCTAGTGTTTAGTAATTTTTCACTCCTCCTTTGAACTAGTACTTTAGTTTTGTACAAGAGGACTTACTTTTTTCTAACCCAGTTAGGACTCCTTTGTGGCACAATTAGAAATCTGTATCCTGTGGCCACTCTGTGATGACGTGACACCATTGCCCTACTCCTTTCCTCCCAGTTGTTGTAACTTACTACACAATGGCATTTAAATAATAGGTCTGAAAGTGGTAAGTTCCACTGTTTCATTAAGAGCAAGTCAGTCTCTTCAAATGAATGGGTCTCCAAGGGTTATGAAATTAGATTTGAGAGCAGCTTAATAGGCACAGGATAGAGGCTTGTGTGTGTGTTTTTAAATAACTTAATTTGGGGTTCTACATTTTCAGTGTGGCCATTGTCCATGATTTTAACTAAGCTTTGGACTGGTGTACTCATTCCAGACCTCTGGCCCATCAGTGACTGCAGCAGGATGCTGAAGACAAAGCCTTCCTCGTGGGAGGGCTCCTTAGTTCCTGTGACTCGATCACTCTAACAGGTATATTCTGTGATGTAACATATGTTATACAATTGTGAGCTTTAGAAATATCCACTTGCCAAGCTGGGTACTTTAGTCACAGCACTCAGGAGGCAGAAGCAGCAGAATTCCTTGAGCTCAGGAGTTCCAAGATTATTCTGGACAACACAGCAAGTTTCTGCCTCAGAAAACCCACATTTCTCCTTTGCAGTTAATCATTCTGAAATCAGCTGGGAGGAAGAAAAGGTTTGAGCCCAGATTTGTCCCTGATGGTCTGTGTGACCCTTGGTGTATCCCCCTCTGCCCCCACCCCAGCCTTTGTTTCCTCACCAGTAAGACTCATGTCTGCCTGCTGTTCACTAGTGGCATTGGGAATGCCTTGGCCTTGGAGCCAGTGAGCCTGGTCGGGAGCATAGTCCTGGGCAAACGCTGGCATTGGCAAGTTGCCCTCAGACTAGAACTTAAGATTCCTTTTAGAAAAGACGATCCCAGCCAGTGGTGTAGATGTATGGGAGCCAAAATGCCAGTGACCCTTAATGGGTTTTTTGGTTGTTTTCTGCTTTCCTACTCTACCCTGTTTTTGCAATATCAGGTATTGAACCCAGGGCTTTTGCACTGAACTATATCCCTAGAACTTTATTTTTTATTTTGAGAAAGGGTTTCCCTAAGTTGCCCAGGATGGGCTCAAACTTGTAGTCCTCCTACCTCAGCCTCCCAGAGTGCTGGGGTTACAGGTGTGCAGCACCACCTGGCTACTCGCTGCCTATTATCATTAATGAGGACTACAGGCTCCCTTGCTTGGAGACCTAATGAACAGTCTCATTCCATAGTGAACTCGGGCTGGGTGAGAGACAGCACTGTCTCCAGGGTACATTCCACACCCGCGGGTAGGTGTACCACACAAGGGACACAACGGTCCCCACTTCCAGGGCTTGGACCTGTACCAGGACTGGACCAGGTGGATTTGGTGTAGTGTACGGGACCCCTGGACAATAGTTTTGCCTGGTGCCCTGCCGAACTAGGGTGAACAGACATTGCTTTCTCCATTTGGCATCCCTGCCTGTCCAGTAGTCTGGAAACTGGAAAACTGCATCCTGAAATAGATGTCATTGTACTATTCCTCTTAGTCCCATAGTAGTTAGAAAGCCTCTGAAATACTTTGTACCTCTCTCGGACCCAGCTTTTTTCCCTATTTGCATTAGAAACAGTGACAATTTAAAAAATCTGGGCAAGTAGTAATTAGGCAGCCAAAAATCAAGGCAGGAATTTCCTACTAGGGAGTGTTTAAAGTAGCAAGGATAGTTCTTTATTTTCTGGGGAAATACTGCGACAACTGTGTGATGTAACCAGCAGTGAAATGAAGTGGGTCCTATGGGGGATGCTTTTTAATTGGAAGCCTCTAGAGGTCAGCACCACATAAAGAAAGGACTCATGCCCATCCTCTGTGCAGCTTTTGTGAGAAGAGGACCCTGTGTAGACATGGAGAAGGAGGGCTGGCCCAGCTGGGTGGAGGAGAGGGAAATGTAGTGTGCTTTTCTTTATTCATAAACCCCTAACATTTGACTGCTGCACCCCACCCCCTTTCGCTTCTCACCTGTCTTTCTCTGCAGCTCCAACACCTACATATCACACAGTCAGCTGATTGACCAGTGAATGAAGTGTGGCATTTAGATCACTCCTTGAGAGTTGGGGTGGGGGTGGGGGTTGCCAGAGCTATTCTGCATTCTGCTTCCTACTTGTTAGACCACAGCCTTGTTGTATCCTGTGACTCCCAGCGAGTTTCAGGGTGCTGGGGCAGGACCAGGACCATGGGTTTCTGCTTCAGCTCTTGAGTCCTTGAGGCCTGCATGGGTCAGAGGTAGGGTGGGGAGGGATTTGATCTTTAGGAGATCCGAGCAGCATTGAGATGGTGGTACTCCCTGAGGCACTCCTGGGAGCTCCCATGCAGAAGGTGCATGAACATGCAGGGGTAGCCACAGGCTTCCTGTCTGCCTGCCTCCAAATCCAAGCCAGAGGCAGCCTTGGCAGTCCCCAGGGGCTCCCGGCATGGCCCTGGGTTTCCTCTAGCCAACAGGGATTAAGAAGGAAAAACAAGACTTTTCTCCTCTTTCGCGTTCTCCTTCTGTTACTGTTCCTGTCTTCTGAGGGGGCTTCTCACACATAGCCAAAGTGTCTTGAACATCGCCCATTGCTGGGGGACTGTGATGAGTCTTGGATCCTTGCGCTGAGAAGGGGTATCAATGAAGAGCCCAAAACGTCCATGCTCATTGAGAGCTTAGGTCCCCAGAAAAGCATCTTAACGCTTAGAGGTTTAACAGCAATTTCAATCATACCTTTAAATTTCAAAGTGATGGTTTTTGGATCCTGCTGAGTATGTACTTACAAGTCTGGAGGAGTCTGATGATTTTTTAGCCATTTCGTCTTGAAGCAAAACAGTACAGAGTGAATACCCACGATACATAGGCCAATATATAGAAAAACAAATTAGTGAACTATTACGCAATCTTTCCTGAGTACCAGGCACTATACTAAACTCTTTTTAACTCCTTTAATTCTCCCCAAGTCCTATTAGGTAGATAGGGATTAATATTTGCCTATTACAGATGAGGAAACGGAGGCACAGAGAAACGAAGTTTCACAAGATCACACAGCCAGTGCTGGCATTTGAACCCAGACAGTTCGGCGTCAGAGCAGTTTTAACTACTGTGCTCTGAATATAGGATTGGTCTTATTTCAAATGAAAGTTGGTTCCTTTCACACAGCCTTTCAGAAGCCTATTTGTGAGTTTCGTGCAGTGAAAGCTGCTAACCTGCACAGCTGCCCAAGCACAGAATGAAAGAAAGAAGATTGCATCAGCTCTGAGCGGGTGGCCACCCTGGGTGCAGTAGGATGGACTTGCAGAGACTTGAAAGTGGCTGGAAGACCTAGGGCAACAGGTTTGTAAGATTAGAGGATTCTCAGGCATGGGCAAAGCTGAGGAAAAGACCATCTGCTTTCCTTTCTGGCTCCTTTCTGGGTCTTTTACCCTCAACACTCCACATGCTGTGTAAGGGCATTAACTCACCATGATGAAGGGCTTTTACCCAGACTTCCCCAAAACAACCAGCTGCAGAAATTTAGCCTCCTCAAGGTCAGACCTGAGAGCAAGAAGAAAGCTCGCCTGGCCCACTGGTTTCTGGTCTGCAGAAACTGAGTCACCATCCCACACTGAGAATTACAGTCATTGGGTATTCCACAAACCATCCAGACCTGTCCAGCTCTCTGCATGATGTCCCTCAGTCGCTGCCACTGCTGTCCAGTAGTCCCATAGCTTACTACAGAATGATGCAGGTAGAGTAAGTGGAAACCAGACTGTACATTTCAAAGATGACGCTCAGTTTGCTTTTGTGAGCATCTGCTCTTATTGTCCTTATTGACATAGGGAAAAGGTAGTTGGCAAGATCCATATCCCATAAGGAGTATCGGTGCCCAGATCTACATACATTTTCCTGCTTTCAGGATCCTGAGTGTCTTTACATAAGCTCCTGTGTTGATCACTCTGGCTGCTGGGACAAATACCAAATACCCACCATTGAAAGGAGGAGAAGTTTATTTTGGCTCATATTATTAGTCCACAGTCAGCTGGCCGCAAAGCAGGAAGGCGTGGTGGAAGGGCCTGGGTGGAGCAAAGCTGCTCACATCATGGCAGCCAGGAAATAGAAGAGGAATGGAGGGGGGAGAGACACCCTTCTAAGGCATATGTCAAGTGACCTGCCTCCCCTGACCAGGCCCACCTCCGAACACCAAGTCAGCTGTAGCATCCCCACAGTTCATTTACCTTCCAAAAGCCCTGCCTAGGAGCCTATGGGGCTCTTGGCGGACATCTAGATAGAAACCATAACAGTCCCCAATGATGGGCACCCTTTCATCCCTGCGAGCTAGTGCACACCCACTGGGAAGTAGCTAACAGGAAATGTGCTAAGCCTCCACACAACGCTCTTCTAGTTTCCAAATGGTACGTGGATGAGAAAATGGAAGGCAGGAAAGGTGAGCCAGGGACAAATTTGTGGAGGTGGAAACATGCCATGAACACAGAGCCTCCCGGGCTTGGGGCAAGGGGCCAGTCTCATGTGGTGATAAAGACGAGTGAAATCCAGCTATAAGGAGCCATAAAAATACAGACTCATAGATGATCAATTTTAGGATGAGTATGCAAAGTCAGAATTTAAAAGTTTCTGATTTCCATTATCATAAGTAGAACTCGCATAACTGGAAAGGACATGAACTATACCGTCTGCCCCTCAAGTCTCTGTAGTCAGGTTGCAGTTGGAGTCTGTGCCTCTTCAGGTGCATCCTCGGCAGAGCTCTTCGGTTCTGTCTTTCCCCCCACCCCCATGCTCTCTCCATCCTCTCCGTGCTCACCTTGCCTGACCCGGAGCACCTCAGACAGTGGCCCTCAGTATCTTTTGTATGTTCAAACAAATGTTCAGATACATTGCATCTACACTAAACATGGACATCTTTCCTCATCATTACTCCCTAAACAATGCTGTAAACAACTGTTTGCATAGTATTGACGTTTAAGTATTATAAGTAATCAAGACATGAGTTAACATATATGGGATGAGGTACACAGGTTATATGCAAATACTGCACCGTTTTATGTAAAGGATTCAAGCCTCAGGATTTTGGTGTCTGTGAGGAGTCCTGGAACTAATCCTTTAAGGGTACCAAGGACAATTGTTATTTGAAGTTCGTCATCTGAATGTAAATGGGATATCATTAAGTCCTTTTCTAGACAACACTGTTACTTCAAAAATGCATCCTTGCTACTTATAAGTAGGCTTAAGTTTTCAAACTGTACTTGGAAGAAAGTGTTGTGTGAAACATGAGTCTTAACCCATGCCATTGCCCGCTGGCTTGAATGTGACACCTCATGGCAGTGGTGGTGAGAACCCTGGCCACCAATATTAGCAGTCCTTTTCTCTCCTCCTTGTTAGGAATATGTGAGAAGAGGTGTTGAAAAAGTGAGCACAGAGATGGATGAGGCCATCTATCAACTCCCACTGTTTCTTTGTTTCATGGGGATTCCAGTTCCAGGGGTCTGAGCCGACCAGAAGCATCTGCTGCTCACCTGGCCAGGTTTCTGGGCAGGGGACAGAAGGTGGCTTTGGACATTCTTTGTAAGTGTAAGTACAGTTGCCCAGAACCCTCATGAAGACTTCTCAGGTCTGCTCTCTGCATGCTGCACTCTCTACCTTCCCTTACCTTCTTGCCTGTCTCTCATCCTGAAGTTAAAACCAGTACATTGGCTGCAGGGTGGACTGTGTTTGATGATAGAGCAAAACCAGCCTGATGAGTTTTGATTTCTTCTTCCTACAAAGACTGCATTGCTGATACTGGTA